>JAOVVI020016963.1:0-10740 GCA_028571085.2 Nepenthes alata | reverse complement strand
AACACTTGCCTCGACGCGTGCTTTCACTTTTATACTTGGCTCTCGGACGGATCTGGACTCCCGGGCTCGATCTCCCTTCTTCTCTGTTTAAAACCCGCACTCCCTCTCTCTCTAAAACCCTCGGCCCGTACGAAAAATGAGGGGAGAGAAGGCTGATCGCGTATTTATACTACGCGCACCGCTCGAGCACAACTCGAGCGGCTAGCGGGCGACTGCGCCACTGGCTGACCACCGCTCGAGTGTAGCTTGAGCGGCCAGGTAGCTCGAGCGGCCAGAAGGCGAGGGGTGCCTCTGGCACCCGTGGTCGAGCCATGGCTCAAGCGCCCAGCAGGCGCAAGCCTGCTAGCAGGGCTTCAGCAGCCTCGACCTGAATAATTTTTCAATTTTTCTTTCGACACCAAATCTTAAACTTTCCATAGGATTAGTATTGATCATTAACATACTAATCACCTCATTATTATCGAGTTCTTAAATCCGGAACCTCACACTGCTACTCCTAGGCCGTTTCACAAATAGTCATAAATGAAACCGGCAGACACTCTTCATAAAAGAGATCGATACTCTAGTGTACAATACATCCATTCCAGGCTCTTTACGTCAAAAAATGCATATTATTTTGCACCAACTGGTCATTTTATTCCTACAGTGCCATTTCAGCACTTCCTGGCACCTACAACTTCATTTTGATGAAAATTCCAAACTGGCTGAAGTGAAATCCACTCCGAATTTTATTCACTCCAAGAATTCTATTCTGGAATCTCACTTTTGTAAATCCACAAGGAATGACCAACATTGCCGTGGGGGCTCTTTCTTCAGCCGCCCATACTGCAACTTCTAGAAGAAGAAATGAAGAAAGCACCCAACTTAGAAAACATACAGGCACAATATTCGAATCTAAGTTGACTCAAACAAACGGATTTCATTCAAGATAGAAGGTTGAGGGGCAACATCCTTGCCACTCCCAAGATTGCCGGCAAAGAGGGGCTAGTCAAAGGAGGTCACGCTGGGGGCTTCTCCTCAACACTGGTCTCCAACATAATAAAAAAAAGGGAGAGAAGGGAGAAGATCGGTGCAACGGCAGCAACAACCATCGTTGAAGAAGGCAACGTCCAGATCTAAAGCCGACAAAGCCTTCTCCATCTTTACCCCTTCGATTTGTGCTGCAGAACACGGGAAATCATGAACCCTAAGCATAAACGCCATAATCGCCGCCACTAGAGGAAAACTAGTAAATTGAGGCAAGCGAGGTGGAGAGAGACACCGACGACACTCGGCGACGCCGCCATTGCAGAGATTATCCTCTAGAGCTACTCAGTCGCCTTATTCACCCGAGGATTTCCTCTCACTCCTGAAGTAGCACGGTAGCTCAGAGCACTCCGAAAATTTCTCGCAGATTACTGGTCAGCTTTCAGAAATTTTCAAATCGACATTTGAAGGTGTAAAAACCAATTTCAATTCAAATCGGCTGAGGAAAATCCAAATCGGCCTTTGAAGGTGTAAAAACCAATTTCAATTCAAATCGGGTGGGGAAAATCCAAATCGGCCTTTGAAGGTGTAAAAATTGATTTCAATTCTAATCGGTATTTCCTCTCACAACTTTTTGGTATGCATTTTTCTGCCTGGCATTCCGGTCGAGAACCACTCCATCCAAAAGCGTTACACGCCGCTCAAAGTCTACTCCAGATTTTTATCTCACATTTAGCCGGTTCAGATTCTACTCCGGTAATTCCTCTCTCATTTAGTTGCTAAGATTCAATCCGACGTTATGTTTCTCAAACAAGCCGGTCAAGATTTACTCTGGCAAGTAGTTCAACCAACCCAGATTTGCTCTGACGCAGGGGACCATTCCAGCGTTCTGTTGAACAGAAAATCAGACCAGATTCCATTTTGGCGCCCACACGATACTCAAAAAGGCATTCTGGCAATTATCTTCTTGACCGGTCACTGACCACTCCGGCATGCAAAAGGCATTCCTGGTAATTTTTACTCCGGAGCACAAGAGTCACATTGGCCGAATAGCTGTCCAGTGCCAGACACACCCATTTTGGCATCCAACTGAGTTGCCAAGCAGGCATCTAGCCTGGTGCGGAAACAACCAACCGATTGCAGTTCTTTGTTTTCTAGTAGGCCGGCCAGATTCTACTCCGATTTTATTTTTCTCACCGATCTATTAAGAATCACTCCTGCTGCAGCTCAGCCGGTCAAGAACAACTTCGGAAGCAACTCTGGCACCTCAAACCCACTCTAGATTTCTTATGTTAAACAGAAAACTAGCCTAGGTTCCAGTCTAGCGTTCAAATGCCACTTTGGCAGTAATTCAAACTACCTAGATATTCTCTGGTGGCAAAATCCAAACTGGCATCTCCTCTCACAGGTTGCTGGTCGGCATTTCTACTCACAAGAAATCGGTTCCAACTGCAAACCGACATCTCCTCTCACAAATTGCTAGTTGGCATTTTGTCTCATAATGCCAAACTGGTACCTCCACTCCCAAACAGCCGGTTTAAGTCCACTTCGATTCGCCAAACATGAACAGTCAAAACTCACCTCTAATCTGCTTGAGAGCTCTCTTGCCAGATTATGTCACTCCGGCATTTAACGTGTATTTTGTCGGTTTGGATGGTCAAATATCTAAATGGTCGCCAGAAACATCCCAGTTTGGAACTGATTTGACTAATCAGGAATCCAAACCGACATCAAGATCCATATCAAAATCCAGTTCAATGTTCATTATAAAATTCAATACAGCACACCATTTTGATATTTAACTGATTCGAAGTTCATTCCAGAAGACTACTCAGTTCGGATTCTCAGTCCATTCGAGAGATGTTCATCACTTCAAAGGTTTCATTCACTTCAGATTCCATATAACTCCGAAATTCTCTTAAAGACATATCGTGCAATACATCCTATAACGAGTGATCAAACCCGACGCAGCGGCTTTTATTAGTTGTCTTCTATCAGTTTCAACTGCTTCAATTTGTACTGATCCCAAGACGTTACGCTGGGAGCTTCGCCCCAAAACTCCCACATAATTGAGGCCGCCAAGCATTCGCAAACCAAGTTTGGATTGATAATCTCATAGCCCAAGCGGCCACAAGTGACAAGACATAACGGTGATCAGAGAATCGATCCAGTCATTAAATACTGATAAAAGCCAAGAGCATGGTTCATATCACTCAAGAACATGGCACACCATCTAATTTGAATATCAAGCTGTCCAAAATAGATCAAATTTTAAACCTCAATTACATCACCGAGAGGCCCAAAAGAGGTCAAATTCTAAAACTCGGTTACATCACCGAGCGGCCCAAAAATATCAAATTCTAAACTTCGATTACATCACCAAGCAGTCTAAAAGAGATTGAATTTTAAACCTCAATTACATCACCGAGCGGTCTAAAGTAGGCTAAATTCTAACCCTCGGTGACATCCTCAAGCGGCCCGAAAGAGCTCGAATTCTAAACCTCAGTTACATCACTGAGCGGCCTAAAAGATGTCGAATTCTAAACCACGGTTATATCACCAAGTGGCCCAAAGGAGGTCAAATTTTAGACCTCGATTACATCAACGAGCGGCCCAAAAGAGGTTGAATTCTAAACCACGATTACATCACCGAGCGGCCCAAAGGAGGTTGAATTCTAAACCACAGTTACATCACCGAGCGGCCTAAAAGATGTCAAATTCTAAATCTCAGTTACATCACCTAGCGGCCCAAAAGAAGTCAAATTTTAAACCTCAATTATATCACCGAGCGGCCCAAAAGAGGCCGAATTCAAAACCTTGATTACATCACCGAGTGACCCAAAAGTGGTTAAAATTTTTTTTAAACAAAACTTGATTATATCACCGAGCGCAGCTCAAAAGAAGCCGAAGTTTGAAAATTAGATTTTCCAAAGATGGCAAGTCGATAAAGTCAACAAATAGCGTCCCATCAAAAACATGCCGGGGGTTAAAAATTTCAAACCACCCAGCATAGGGGGCTAATGATGGGTTCAGTAAACCCGTCCCAAGAAAAAAGTTTAACCGCTTTATCTAATGCACAGGCGGTTATTACCGACGGTTAACTATGGTTAAGACTCAACCACTTCGGCGGTTGACTATGGATAAGATCATCCAACTATATAAAGACCTCGTCCCAACAGGGATTGGAGGAGGAAAAAGAGAAAGAAGGGAAAAGAAGGGGAGAAAAACGGCCGAAAACTTCTAGAAAGAAAGTTGAGAGAAATGGCCAGAGAGATAATCTATCTTAAGGAGGCTAGCCCTCCATCATCCTAGGTGGCCAGAATAATTTCCCAGGAGCCCATCCAAAGGATCTCCCCTCTCCCTCCAAGAGATCTCCCTCCAAGTGACATCCCTTCAGAGGCATACCTCTAAGTCGTTCACCGGTTGAACGCAACAACACACTCCACTCGCCAAATATGCATCCTCCATTTATCTTTCTATATTCTTGGAAAGGTATCTGACTTGAGCATCGGAGGGTGTACGGTGGGGGTAATTCCTGCCATCCTGTGGCCTCTTATTTTTAGTTGTATTATACAGGATTCGGATTCAAGACTATGGAGACCGGATCCGCATTAGATCGACTAAAATAAAGATCTGATTTGCTGCCCTGAATCCATATGACAACCTCAATACTTGGTACACAACAAAACTTATCTTTTTGATTTGCTCGGATCCAGTGGGATTTGTAGGGTGGATTTGCTTGATCGACCTTGTTGTAGAGTTTTTCATCTCGGAGATCAAACTCCTCAAATGGTTGAGTCGGTAGTGATTGGTCCATCTCGGTTAGGTAGCAAGCTTGGCCAATTATTTGGTCACATCGCATTTCTCTTACCCTACATGGGGCCATGACCTTTATTTTTAAGTGTGGCATTGACATCACCACCCTAACTGTCACTAGTTAGAGTCGACTCATTATTACATTATAGACTGATGGTATAAATTTGACTGAGCTCAGGTATTCACCATGATTGCTTTATCATGTCGAATGTAATTTGATTCTTATCATTGATGAAAATCGGCAGATTAACCATGTTTTCACAGATTGTACCAATAATACATCATAGGAATTCGGATTATCAAATAAATTAAGGAGCTGAGATTTTTCCTCCTTGAGATGAGCCGAGTCCGTTTTTATTACTACAAATCCTTATTTTACGCACTACAATAAATCAGATGAGAGGTAAGAGGTATACATAATTCGCTCCCTAATATATCATTCGATGTTCAAATTAATAAACTTTCTCATTAAATTGAAAGATGTAGAAGGAAAGTAAACAATGAGATTGAAAAAATGATGGGAATGAGTATGAATTGGGGAAAATTTTCTCTGTTTGGGTGCAGTTGATTACTTAAGTGTCCTTTTCTCTCAAATTTTTTTCTTTATGGATTTTTCATCCCCTTTTAGATTTGGGAGGAATTATATTTATAGTCGAAGTTCTTATCCATCTGGTTAGCCTTTAAAATCACTGTCCATATGGAGAGATATTTCAGGATAGATGTAAGAAGGCATTATTTATGATGTATAACTACCATTTTAATTTATTGAGAAATCGTCTGACTATTAATTGTGAGACTATTTCGTCTATTTCTAAGCGGGGTTATTTATTGGCTCATTATCATCCTTCTATTTTCTGTAACCGATAGTCAAGATTGAACGTTTTAATTAATACCCTGATGAACTGTTATTTGATTGTCTTAATCTACTTCATGCTTCCTCACTTGGGCCATTGAGACTTGGGCCGTAATTCAGTTTTAAATTGAGATAATTTATTTTGGGCTACATCTAACACTAACCTTTTTCATATAAATAATATTTTATAATTTATTTTTTTTATGTGAAAAAAATAAAAAATACTATTTTATTTATTAGAAAATCTTCTTTTTGAAAGTATTAATGCATAACATTATACTAATAAAATAAATTTGACTACAAAAAGTATTCCAACAATCAAATCAATTACAGATGTTGATTATAAAATAGTTAAAAAGATTAAATGGTTTTTTTTTAAAATATTCTGTTTTAATACTAACTAACTTATATGTACACATTATGCTACTAAAAATCTATTATTAAGCCAAATATTATTATTTGATGACAGCTTTATCCTTTATTGAAACAATTATAATTTTTGTTGCATAATATCAGTAATGAAAGTAAATATAAAATTAAAAAAATAATTTTAAATAAATATTAAAATCATTAAAAATATATATTTATCAATATTATATTTAACTATATTTTTAAAAAAAATTAAAATATTAGAAAAATTATCGGATACTAACCTGTCTCACTACAATCATGGATTCTGGTGCATGAATTTATATGGAGAGTATATCCATTTTCATAAATTATATGCTAAAACGTTCGTATCCGTTATAACTTATATATAATGTATAACTTACATATATCATAAGCAATACCAAAACTTATCAATCCAATGGCTGTAGCATGTAGTCAATGAGATTTAATTTATTGGTTGATAAATGACATAATCAGAGGATAAGTAGTTGATTAAAAAAATCTATAATAATATTAAAAATTGTAAAAATGCCTGGCATTCTTAATAATTAGCTTGATATAAAAAATTACATAAAAATTTAATTATTTTGAGTTTCAATAAAGAGGATTGTAGAAGTGATAATAGTCTAAATATAAGTGAAGAATAAAAATAATTAAATTATTATTAGATATGTATTTTTTTTTACTTTTATAAATAGTAATTGATGGATATGCCGGAAATGGGCTGGCTCAAGGTCAACGGGGGCCTAAAATGGCATGCTGAACGGTCAACTCAAAAACGGCCCAACAGGAAACACATGCCCAAATCTGAAAGGCCCAAGACGGTCAACGTCAGCGTCGACCGTCCAGACCTCAGCAGACGGCAAACTCGTGCACAGACGGTCAACTCGAGCGTTGATCGGATGTACTGTAATGGCAGGCCCAAAAAGGCTTTTTACGGCCCTGACTCACTTGAGCCCACGACCAGCAGCAACTTTTCTAAAATCTTTCACGATCTCAGCCAGCACCCAAAAAGGAAATTGACAAAATCAACGCCCTTCCAATAAGGAAGGCGCCAGATTTTTTCAATCTCCTGCCAATTGAGGCTCTTCAACGGTAAAATATGCAGGAGGAATGTGAGTAACTTGGAAAGCCGCTGACCGCCATGGAAGGAAGCTATCTCAGCCAGTTTGACAACTGGCGCCGTCTGTGGAAGGAAGGCCGATCAGAATAACGTAGGGGATCACGCCTTACAACCAAGGAGGATCGTCATGCCTACATTTAAGTAAACCTTAGAATTCTCATTCAATGAAGACGAAATCTCTAACAGATAAATGTTCTGACTTACATGTAATCTCTTACGTACACAGACAAACTCTTACAGACAAGTTCTTGCTTACAGACACAAGATTACTTACGTAAACTATTACTAAGGCAAAACCCTTACTCAGACAACGCAAGCTCTTACTGAGAAAGGCACCCACGAACGCTTACAGAGTACTGGACAGTGGTCCATCATCTCTTCCACTCTACCCAGGCATTCGTCCTTCAATCCCACGAAAGGATTCCAGATTCCAGGAAACCTCTTCGGCTTCCCGAGAGTCATTCCCTGAATCTTTCACGCTTTTGGGACTTCGCTTCCTTACGCTCTTTGTGAGTAGGAAGCAATAGCTCACGTTCTCGACAAGCCAACACTCCCGACCGACCAACTCACCCTCTCCTTCTCTTGCTTTTGAGTTTACCTTCCCTGACTTAGAAGGTTTTACTGACATGAGCGTCGGAGTATTTTTGGTGGGATCACTTTTCACCGACACACTGACCTCATGTTCATTTTAGTGGTGTGCAGGATTAGAACTCAGTGAATGGAGCCGGTTCAAATAATCCCAACGAATCCAAATCTGTTCGAAGTCGGATTCAGCTACACATCATTGGCGCCGTCTGTGAGAAACGCTTACAAAAGCCAACCACTACTCCGAATAATGCTCTCTTTCACCGTCTGATCCATTCGCAATGGGGAACACGAGAGCCCACGCTAGCGATCCTACTAGAGACGTCTCTTACCCCGACCAGGACCACGCTGTTGGTACCACGGTAAACAGGACAACGGGCGGAGTTTTAGTATCCTACTTTCAAAAGCTGATGGAGCAAATGCAGGCCAACAATCGTCTGCTCTAAATACTCTGCTCACAGAATGAGCAGCGACAGCAGGCGGCTCCGCTGGCAGCCGTTCCTGCACCGGCCACCAAAAAGGGTGGTTAGAGGAAAAAGAAGTCAATCAAAAGACCCGAGAGATCTAGAAACAATCCAGTCGCAGCTTCCTCATGCGTTCCTGGCAAAACAGGCTTGAAGAACACTCTGGGAGCACAACTCCGCGAGAAAGTCCAGAGAGAAGAAATCCTCGATACTTTCAGGTCGAAGACGAGAATGCAGTCTAGGAGCGAACCTCCAGGACTACCAGGTCTGTTGGAGGCAGTAGCCAACTGGCTGCTGAACCCTCCAAAGATAAGATGAAGTTTAGGGCTTACCTCAACTCCAAGAGATCTAAAAACGCCACTCGCGCATATCCGCGAGTGGATAAAATTTGGAACTGCGTGTTCCAGGATGAGGAGCACGCCATCGACTTGGACCGATCTCCTTTCACAACGGAGATCCTAAATCATCCACTGCCCACCAAGTTCAAGATGCCTTCCCTCGACTATACGATGGGAGCAGTGATCCGGTTAACCACCTAGATCACTTTCGCACCCATCTGAGTCTACAAGGGTTGGAAGACTCAACGATGTGCCACTGCTTTTCGTTCACCCTGAAGGGAGATGCCCAAATCTGGTTCTATCACCTCCCTTCAGGCACCATTGGTAGCTTCTGGGAACTCACGGATCTCTTTCTGGCTCAGTACACCTCGAGCCGAAGGGAAGAGAAGTAGTTGTGGCACCTCTCCCACATCAAGCAAAAACTAGGAGAGAACCCACGGCGATTCCTGGACCGTTTTATTGCAAAGGCTAGGTGGATCCCCTAGATCATGGAGGAGATAAAACTGGACAGTTTCATCTCCGTGTTGACCTATGGGGACTTCTTCAAGCACCTAGCCCACAAGAATCCCCAAACCTTCCAGGGGGCGGAGTCCATCACCGGGGCCTATGCTGCAGCAGAGGAGGCTAACGAGGCAAAATGCCCAAAGAAGGCAGATCAACCTCGATCATTCCGTGGAGAGGAAAAAAGAAAGTACGACGGCAGTGATCACTCCTGCCGGAAGCAACACAGGAATGGGCCACTGAAGCGCAGGGACTACAGTCCTACCAGCTTCACGCCTCTGACGGACTCGCGCTCAAATGTCCTCATGTAGATCCGCGGAGAGAAGTTCTTGAAGTGGCCAAAACCACTAAAGAATGACTCTCAGAACTGTTGGGCATTGAATTAAGGACTGCAAGACACTGCATAGGGAGATCGATGAGCTGATTCACAGAGGACACCTCACCAAGTTCGTCAGGGGCTCCGGACAGAGCTCTGGAGCGGCTGGCGGAGAGGGGCAGGAGCATTCTCCTTTTCGAAATCGGGTTATAGCAGGGGTGATTAATATTATCACCGCCCGACCTGCTAAAAATCCAGCCGGCGGCGAGGAACAACAGACTGGGAGGAAGAAGCAACGGACGGCGGACAACACCGTTAGCTTCAATAATGATGACTTAGCTCATGTAATATCCCCCATGCTGATCCCCTCGTTGTATCCGTACTTGTTTCGGACGGTAGTGTCGACTACCAGCTGAAGTGAGTGTTCATCGATGATGGAAGTTCTAAGGATTTGCTTTACTTGGATGTATTCTTCAAACTAGGCTTAAAAAAGAACCAACTAAAATCCGCCGAAGGCCCATTATATGGCATTGACAACGAGCCTGTGCCCGTTCAAAGGGCCATCCAATTGAAGGTCATATTAGGTACGTATCCGAAAATAGCAAGCCAAACACTCACCTTCCTAGTGGTCGACCTACCCTCTATGTATAACGCCATACTAGGCAGAGCTTTCTTGACAGCGTTCGGGGCGATCACCTTGATTTTGTATCTCAAGATGAACTTTCCAACGCCTTATGGTGTGGGAGAGGTGCTGGGTGATCAGGTTACTGGATGAACCTGTTACATGTCTCAAGTTGCACCTAGCGACATCACTAGAACAGTTGAAAAACTCGACCATTGAGACAAGACAACCCTTCAGCAAGCATAGTCCGGTGAAGCCGCGGATCTAGTCCCACTGGACCCAGAGGAACCGAAAAAGTGTGTACAGATCGGCGGCTCACTCATCAAACCACTGCGCGATTAATTGATCACGTTTCTGCGACGGAACGCTGACCTCTTCTCATGGACTCCAACAGACATGCCTGGGATTCTGGCGGAGGTGATGATCCACAAGCTGGGGCTTGATCCTGGCCGAAAACCCGTCAGGCAGAAGCGGAGAAATCACTCCGTCGAAAAGCTAATCGTCATCCGAGAGGAGGTGAAGAAGCTGCTAGACGTAGGTTTCATTAGAGAAGTCCACTACCCGGACTGGCTCTCTAATGTCGTCATGGTGAAGAAAAGCAACAGAAAATGACGGATGTGGGTCGATTTTACTAACGTTAACAAAGCCTACCCGAAGGATAGCTTTCCCTTGTTGACTCGACAGCCGGACATGAGCTGCTAAGCTTCATTGATGCCTATTCGGGTTAAAACCAGATCTGAATGAGTTCGGAGGATGAGGAATACAC
>JAOVVI020016962.1:0-10740 GCA_028571085.2 Nepenthes alata | reverse complement strand
CCCTGCCCTCGGGGCGTTACGGTCAGGAGGAATTACCGTTACCGGCCTACCTTCGGGTGGCATACCGTACCGATCCCATGAGATGGGATGCCCCTATTACAGTCACAAGCCTTGGATTGTGTGGAGTGAACACAATCTATCCTCGATTATTCGCCCCCTCAGCTAGTAGGGTATACTGGCAGGGTCTGTTACTGAGATGTTATGTTACCGTTTACCGTACCGATTACCGATTTATGAAATACCGTTTACCGTACCGATTACCGATTATGAAGTACCGTTTACCGAGTATCGATGACTGTTTATCGTTTACTGAATACTGTACACCGACTACTGCTTACCGTTTTCCGTTTGCTAATTAACGTTTACTGATTACTATTTACCGACTACTGATTTCTGATTCTGAAGTTTAATACCGTCAAAGTATGTTTTCTCTATTTCCTAGATTATATTCTGATTTACCGTTCTATTTATGCATAGTTATATGACCGTTTTGTATTGCTGTTTTACTGCTCATGTGCATGTACCTTGCTAGGCCCCGGCTCACTGTTTTATTATTATTTTTCCCTCTAGATGAGACAGTAGAGCTATTACCTGATGAAAAAGAGTAATCCAAGAGAAGTTCCTAAAGACTTTTGAGGATCTAGTGTATTTTGGAGCTGTTTTGAAGAGTTTGTGGATGCAAATACTTAGCTGGAAATGTAATTTTATATACCGATCTCATGATTATTGATGTTCTAGAACATGTGAATTTTTGTACGAAAAGCATATGATATGTATGACTGTAAAAAGAAAAAAGCTATACTTCTGCAGGTTATTAGTTTGACTTCTGCTCTAAACTCTGGATTTACTGTACAGGTCCTAGACGGCATCTCGTTGTTGAATTGTTAGTGTAGCTAATGTTTTTATGGATTTGTGCCATAGATGGCACATGTGATCCTGTGTATGCTTGTTGTAGGAAATTGTGGACAATTAATAGGTGTGTGTTTTTAATGGATGATCATACACGCTGTATTTTAGATTTTTCACCAAATTACAAAGGAGACTCTGCCGATAGTTCTGCAGGAGTCTTGCCTTATATTTTAGTCCCGTTAATTGTGTTTCTGTTTTGACGGAAGTTTTTGAGAAAAAAAAATCCGTTCCGTCACATCAAGTGATCCAAGAAAGTCAGCATCCTCAGAGGATCAATCGGCCCGACGACCTTAAGACCCAGGTGGCCCATAGTATCTATCTCATCAACCCGACGACCTCAGTTTTCGGGAGGATTCAAGCGATGGGGTCCACTCCTGGAGAAATAATTGATCCGATTCCTGGGAGCCAAGACGGGCAGCAAAGCTTCCCTCAAAACGTATGCTTCACTTCCGTCCTTCTCTCTTTAACTAAATAGAGCATTTCGGAGCCCTACAAAATGCAAAAGCTCTCCGACACTCCGTCTCTCATTCGGCCAACCTGTAGCAGTTTTCCGAACTGAGGAGGTCTTTTGTGTTCCAGTTGACTGAGGAGCATTCCAATCAGATTGAGGAGTGTTCTTTTCTCCAGTCAGTCACCTTCGTTGGCAAATCTTCTCTGGCTTGCCAGAGCTCTCACCACCTGACCTTCTGTGGCCTGCCAGAGCTCCTCTCTATCAGATCTCTATGACCTGTCGGAACTCATCGCTCCAGTCGGCAGGTCAACCCCACTGCAACCCGTTGCACGACAGCAGACCTTGTAAAAGTCATGGCAAAACTTACAATGGGGGCTTGACATGCTCGACCCACCCCCATCGTATCGCAGAAAATATCATCCTGTCAAGTGCTGCACTGGTTTGGGTCACTTGAGGCAGAATCAGTCGATAACGATACCCGAACCACTTGTGACGGACCAAATTATTTTACCAACAAATAACCTTCGTCAATGGCAACACAAACTAAAGCCCATAATTAACCTATTGATTCTACAAAAATTTTGGCAAAGTTTCCTCTACAATTGGACGAAAATAAAAAAATATAACCTGCTCAAATACATCCTGTACAAGCACACATCTAACAAGAGGCTTAACACAAAACCTACAACACATCAATCAGGATCACAACATCTGCCATATGATCCATGACTCCAATACAGTATTCTTATTTACGTATTAGATCTAGAGAGATGCCATCTAAATTAAAACGAAGCTTAAAACATCAAAATAAATGTGGAAGCACAACTAAATCATCAAAACCTGCGGAAGCATAACAAAATCATAAAATAATAACAACGGGCCACATCCATCCATGAGTGGCTGCTACATTTCATTACAATAATAAGACTAAATCTTCAATGCACTTGATGTCTAGCTAATCTCTTTAAGCAAGTCTCTCTCCTTGCTTTAACTAATCTGGCGCCGGCTAAGTGTTCTCATCTGGAAGGAAAAATAGCAAGAGTGAGCGTACAGCTCAACAAATATAATCATACTCAAAACTCGAAGGCACATACAAGAACTGGAACGGGGGGGGAATACAAGTACTCTTCATAACCATGAAGCAGGAGAGGAAACAGGAAACAACTGGAATCACTGGATTCACACGGTTCTCACGATTACATCGATTGGACATTATTCATTTTCATCATTACATCATCTTTGCGGACCCGGGCTAGTAGACCGTACTAGCCAACGATGCGAGAGAACGAGGAAAGGAATGTGTTTGCTACACATTCTAATGCCACGACGATATTTTAGGACTACAACACTCGACCACTGGTTGCATCCATGCAACAATCAACGAACGACTACATCTCACTATGTAGCGTTCAACGGACACGCCCCACACCCCCGGGGACAAGGGCAATGCTCGTTCTTCCACAGTAGTTTCCTAAAGCGTACCACGGACATCACCCGCTCCCACGAGCGACCAGAATACGTGACCATGTATTCCTCGGGTTCACACCGCGATGGACAAGATAAGCTAAAGAATACTACCCCTATGAATCATGGTCCTAGTTTCAAGGTTAGATTCCACACTTGGAGAGGGATATCCACATTTGCCACACACATTCACAACTCGGGAAATCTGATTCCCATCACATACATCTCCATCCGGGAGATCATTCCTTCACAACGCACAATGTGGATTCCTTTCCATTTACTTGATCGGTTTGACTTTCTGGGAGGGAAGACCCACTACTCAACATACTCATTCACAATCTGGGAAATACCATTCCCACCACAAGTCTCCATCTGGGAGATCACATTCACCACAACATACCTAGTGGGTCTCCCTCCATTCTCTCACTTAACTTTATTCCTTCTTTGGACTTAATCTCTATAACAATTTAGTTCAAGTTCACAAGGAGTTTGAAATTCTTTACTTCCGGCAGACAACCACCACCTTAGAAGCCTCCGGGACACATTCCCATGCTTCCGATGCACAATTGTACATTTCAAAACTTTAACTTTCACATCAACACATAACATGAGTCGCATCACAATTAGATAGAAGCAAAACATGCAATTTCACATTTTAATCAGGGATGAATAGTAATTTAGAGGACTTGGAGGCCGCGAATGGTTCAATACTTGGGAAATCGGGGGTCCAGTTGATACATATGCACAATTGGGACATGGTGATTCATCTTTTGGGGTTGATTCAACATACACGAAGGTAGAAACATGCAATTTCCCCCTTTACACTCGGATGAACAGTGTCAGGGCCAATTTAGAGGGCCCGGACACCGCAATCGGGTCGAAACGTGCGTGATCGAACTCGTAACCGACATATATACATATTTAGGATGTGGGGATTCACATTTCGAGGTCAATTTCATGATACGCGGAAGGAAAACGGGAAATCCACAATTTCGTGGGTTAGGGTTTTGGTGAAACCAAACCGAGCGAATCGGACACGATTCGAACAACTAACTACCTATTCCTTGGTCATTAGTCATGGGTTTCAAGATTCTAACATGAATAATGGGTATCGACACAAAATACCCAATCAAATCAAACAAAATATCGAAAGAGAACGAGAAGTGAGTATGAGAACACTTGCCTCGATGTATTTTTTCACCTTTATAACTAGCTCTCAGACAGATTTGGACTCCACAGCCTCGATCTCCTCCTTTCTCTCACTAGGACCGGCACTCCGTCTCTCTCCAGATGTTTCTGGCTTCTTGGGAAAATTAGGAAAAAGAAGCACGACGCGGCTTAAAAAGAGGCCACCGCTCGAGCACGGCTTGAGCGAGCATCAGGTGGCCGCGGCTCGAGCGGCTAGCGGGCGGGGGAGGTTCTTGTTTTTCTGCTCGAGCGTAGATCGAGTGGCCAGCGACCAG
The DNA here is from genome assembly GCA_028571085.2 of Nepenthes alata. NCBI lineage: Eukaryota > Viridiplantae > Streptophyta > Magnoliopsida > Caryophyllales > Nepenthaceae > Nepenthes > Nepenthes alata. The sequence continues at coordinate 6,453 of JAOVVI020016962.1, read as the reverse complement.
TAGGTGCAAGCCTGCTGGCAGTGCTTCAGCAGCACAAACCTGGACTTTTCTCAATTTTTCTTCTCATACCAAACCTTATTCGTTCAATAGGCCTAGTATTGATCATTAGCACACTAATCACCTCATCATTATCAAGTTCTTAAACCCTGAACCTCACACCATATTTCTACTAATTATCATGTTCTAGAAGCTCAGGTCACTATACTCTCCCCCACTTATAGGAATTTCATCCTCAAAATTTGATGATTCTTAAATTTTTAGAATCAAGGAACTTTCTTATTGTCTCCAATTCATTTCTAAATCAGGCTGGCTATCCTAGAAAACCTTAATTCTCTAAAGTTTTTTGATCCTTATAATTTGACATGTCATATCAGGATCCAAATCCACTAAGTTCAAAGACAAATCAATTTCATTAGCCATTTTTCAAGCTTAGTTCTAAATTTTACACAAGTAAAATGCTTCATTTCATTTTATGCTAAGCCTAAAGATTGAGCATTTTCTCTGAACATCACTTTAGTCCTTAATACATAGACTGGTTCATCACTCTTCTGCTATGCCATTTTGATCAGTCATTTAGTTTTAAATTGTTCAATTTTAGTTTATCATCACTATCACAACCTAGTATCATAATTAATTTACCGAGTTCAGTCAAAATCCCAAAATAACTTCAAGTTACAATAAAACTTCAAGAGCGAAATACCTTACATCTTTTTCACTACATTGGTATGTCTCTAAGGCTGCATTTCCTTATGGCACATAATCCCTTTTGAACATCCCTCTTATGCAGTAGCCTCGATCAAGGCCGATTCTAAGATACCCATACCATAGAATAAAAGTTCTAACTATAACAGTCACCAGAATTTTGATATAGTATTAGATTGTTACCGAGAATCTCAAGTTACAACCTCAAAACCTTATGGTCCCATACCTAGGAAACAACTCCCACAATTTCTCAAATCATAGCAAGATCAGAAACTACAATTTATACAGTTACCACATGTTCAATGTGGTTTCAGATTCATCGACCAATTCAATACCTACACACTTAGGAGATTCTAGATTTCAAAACTCCCACACTGAGCAATTTTAGATCTTGTCGGTATATCACTGAGCCAACTAGTTCAACCCGAACATATAACCTGAAATCACCATGGGTGGATCATTCTTATTAATCATAGGGTTTCTCACTTTTCAACTTTAGGATTTCTATACTTCAGACGTGATTCTATTTCCCTAACTTAGAGATGCTACATCCTATCACCCTAATAAATGAGCTTACCCATAAATTCACTATTAGAACGATATCTATAAACCCATAATATTCACAATCAGTACTGATGTTCATTTCTCCTTCAAGATACTGAAGTTCAGCTATATACTCCTTAGACAGGCCTATCCAATATGAAATTCCAAGGTTTACTTTAGCCATAGCATAACTATTCAGGCCCTTGATTCATTAGACAAAGCCACTACCCAAAACAATATCCACAAATTCTCAACCAGAGCCTTCCAATTGCTAATTTCAAATAATTGAAGAACATAACTTTAGTCATAATTAGGAATTACCGTTCACTTAGTCCAGAGGCATCGATCCCTAAGCAATATAGGAAAACATGATCCTAGAATTTCCTCACAATATTATGATTATCTTTACAATCCTTAAACAGACTAACATGCTTGTGATATCCTAGGTTACCTCTCCATCATGACGTAACCACATTAATCCTCAAGACTATTAGATCGGAGCTACTTCCAAGGACATTCTACAATTTCTCACATGGAAGCTTTCAATTACCAATTATCAATCCTAACATTCACCTCCTCTGAATCATGCCGAAATCCACCGATCATAACCTTTAACTTTTAGGTTCACAAGACATTAGAACCATCCAAAAGAATTATCCATAAATCCTCAAGAAAGGATCTTATCACAATTTTTTTTTTATTTCAGGTGGAGCAATTTTGTCCCGTGGATACCTCCCCCACTTTGCTCGTAGGTGATTACCTATTAATACAAGCTAACAGAATCCCAGTCCTTCTTAAGAGCATATCACTTATGCCAACTTATCTGATCATTAGTTAATTCTACCTTCCCGATGCTATACAATTTCTTCAGCAATATCTAGCTGACGCTATTTTGATTTCACACAATTCCTTAGAAACTAATGTCGAGTTCAATCGATCTCTGAATCGCCCATTAAAATGTATAGGCTTGGTATTTTCCTCCAAGTACATACATTCTCGAACAGTCATCTACTAACTTAAAAAGGGCAGTCTGTTTCCAATTTAGATTCAATATTCATCCTCAATTCAATCAACTTTGCCTATCGTTCAGAATGCATAACCTAATTATAGGGTATCGCATCCCCTCGATATAATTTACACAAGCATCCTTGAACACAACTCATTTCCTGAGAGGATCTGCATAACCCAAGAAGATTCCAAAAGGGTTAACATCATAAAGGCAAAAATCCACAAATTTTAGATATTTATCTAGCACAAAAACAATACTAAGCCAATCATTCCAAAATTTCAGCACAGTCCCCAATTACCATTGAAACCTTAACATTTAGTAATTTAATGTCTCATAGTCAAGAGAATTTATTCATTCCAGTCAGATCACTCAATTTTCACAATAACCTGACTAAAACCCAAGGGCTTTACCATTCAATCAAGCTTAAATAAGATCACAGGGGTTCTTCTTTTATATTTTTAGAACCATACTTGTTCTGATAGCGGAACCGGTTCATAGCGATCATTTACCTATCTTATGAACATCGCCATCTTAAGGACCAACATTAAATCATTAATTCTTTAGCTAACCACATTTTCAAATTTTGCCAAATATATTCATTGATGCTATTCGAATCCTCAAGATCATTGCCAATCTCTGCAGAACCACAATAGTAACTTTATTTGGCGGTCGAAAACTAAGATAGCAAAACCTTTTCTTCAACAGTTTCCTCCAATTTTTGTATCCACCTATTGACTTTTCAGATATGGCCTAATATGCCATCTACGCTTAGTACACACCTTATTACATGACTTGCAAACATCAGCATATTATCTCCATTATTTCTTTTACAACTTATCTAATACATTAGCATAATTACAATTCAGATCATTCCTTTCAAAATTATCAGCTCTGGTGTGGCAATTTTCCATCCAGATCATCTTAATAACATATCAAGGTTAATTCATCAACAACCCAAACTAGACATCAAAATTCATAAATCCATCAGACAAGGGTTGCTCCTCAGGTATTAACATCATCAGGTTTTATTTTGAAAATTTGAAACACATGTAAACTTATTTCATAGTCAGCATTAACTGGCTTAACCTTTTTACCACTAAAAAACATTCAATAAAGAGAATGGTCCTTTTTAAAACCAATCACTCCTAGAAACATCCCATGAAATGAGGTGTGACACTCAGAAACCCACTATCAGCCTTGCCCTTTCTTAGATGGTTGAACTTTACCTGGATAATCAAGAACCTTGATTACTTTGTTTAAAACCCCAAGCTCAATTTATCATTAATCCTAAGGTTGATTAACTCAACCGTTCTTATCCTTACTCAACTCAAAATAGTTCCATCCAATCCTTTAACTTATTTCAGTTTTGGATAGTCACTAAGCCTTGGTCCGTCCATATCCTAATTCATTTTTTCCTTAGATCAAATTACCTTAAATTTAAGCCTAAAATTCAAACCGATCAACCTAGATTTGAGGCCACCGTAAATCAACTTAATCATTAAGCCTAATCATTAAGTCATAGCTCAAGTCAATCCTAACTTATACAAGCTAGAACACCTAGGATTTTCTAATGTAGCTTATTCAGTCTAGGTCTATTCCTGCCTATTCAGTCAATCATGATCATTTCATAAGCTTTTGCATACGATTCAGATCATTCCTAAGGCATCTTATTTTATCTGATACCATTTGTGATGGAACAGGTCCTAATTCCCATATGATGCACAGTCAGACAGATTCATAATAGAAATTATAAATTTTCATCAGCAAATTTTGTAGAAATTTTTGCAGAGCTCTATTTATAAAAGGATAAAAAAACCCATAATGCATCTTTCTTATTTACATCACTACAGAGCATACATAATATCCAGACCATAAAATCTTGACCATAATACAAAAGCTGGATCAGTACAAGCACACAACTATCCATAATACCATAATTTTCCTACAACACATATTTACAGGATCACAGATGCCATCCATGGCATTAATTTTACAAACCTATAAACTATACTAGAATTTAGACAAGAGATGCCATCTAGGACCTACATAGAAAATTGTAAAGTATATAGCAAAAGCAACAATATAAACCTGCGGAAGCATAATTTTTGTCCCATCATAATACAAAACATATCATGATTATTAATACGTAATTTCCTTAATTGGATTCTATGGAACATGTAGAACTATCATATCTCCCAAAGCATTACTCCAAGGTAAGCTTCACCGAGACTCCAAAACCTTCACTGCTAATCTTTGGCTACATGTGGTTCTCCAGTATCTTCTCTATACCCTTATTTGGAGGGGAGAAAAAAATAGTGAGTCAAGATCAAGCAAGGTACTAAAACATGTAGATTATAATGATCTCATACAGAATATAGATACAGAATGTTCTATAAACTGTCAGAGAGCAGAGACAATATACATAAAGTATGAGAAATGTACGAAAATGTTTTAGAAATCATTATTTATGCTTTCATGTAGAATATATGTGCAGATGAGCAGAAACATGTGTAATAATCATGACAAAAGTATAATTTCCATATAAATAGGTCTAAGGAAACATAAATCATGTTAGGACAGAAAATACCTTAAAATCAGATCAAAAGAACTGAAGCAGTTCATGGAAATAGGAGCATGGCATGATTATATTTAAATAGTTAGCAGTTTCATAAAACAGTTCCAAATCTCATTTGCTTTCATCAGAAACTCTAGTAAAATATCCTAAGGACCCAACTAGCGTACCCTACTAGCCGAGGAGGCGAATAATTGAGGATAGATTGTATTCACTCCACACAATCCAAGGCCAAAATAGAAAAGAAGTATCCCTCCTCGTTGGATCAGTACAGATGTGCCTCACATAGGCAAACCAGATTCAGAATCTATCCTCCTGACCATAATGCCCCGAGGAAGGGCGGATCACATATAGCTCCATGAATTGTGTTATCCTCGATTACCACCATAATATCCTAAGGCATGTCAGAGAACCTTACTAAACCGTATAACAGTCCTGGGTCCTTGTTAACAGTATCATAAATAATTTTTTATCTTATTTCTTAACTAAAAATCCTTTTCAATTTTAGAAATCAGTTAGAGTTTCACCAAAACTCTTCAGTCAGTTTCAAAACATATAGTACAGTTCGAAACCCTTCAGTTTTGCTTTAGAATATACATAAACAGTTTGAAACCATTCAGATTTAATTCAGAATACACAGTAATAGTCTAAAACCCTTCTATTTTACTTCATAAGTCCACAGTAATTTATCAGTATAAGTGTGTAAAATTTTTAGGAACAAATTACACCAAAATATTTATCTTAGTACCGATTAACTTTTATATAACAAAAAGTTTGGGTAAAAATCATTAAAACCTATCATTTTCGTACGTAGGGTTTTACCAAAACTTCCAAACGATAAATGGACTCTTAACACATACATTTTCATAAAATTGATGCCAGATATTGTAGTATATACATGTAAACATGAAATCTATCTGATTAATTTACAGAAACAGGCTATATTTATGCCGAACGTATAGAAACACGCTTTTAGAGCATAAATAAAGTTGCAGAGATATTAAAACAATGTAAAAAAGATAATGTCCAGAGTATACGTGCCTCAGGTCGGTTTATAGTTATTTTTACCTGGATTGGAATGGATCGCATGGATTTCTTCCTCTCCTTCTATTTTCCCTCTTTTCTCATTCTCCTCTCTGTCGGGACGTCATCGAAAATGCTGCAAAAATCATGCTCTCAAGCCCCACTCGAGCACACCGTCCTACCAATGCAGCGCCTCGGGCACCATTCGAGCACACTTCAAGAGGGAGGTCCTGTGTTTTGCACCCTGTTGGTGCTAGAGCTCTACTCGAGCGCAGGGCAGGGACGCATCGAGCCTACAGGAAGCCTACTTTGCATTTTCACCATACGGGACCCGTTTTGACCCTTCCTGTGAGGACCCGAAATCAAAAATGTAATATATAATAATAATAATAATAATAATAATAATAATAATAATAATAATAATAATAATAATAACAAAAGCATGGGAAAGCTGATGGCAAAAGGGAAAAACGGGGGAAAGGGGCTGCTGGGCATATGCCTCTCATGTGACTTGCCCCTTTTACTTATTTTCATTTGCGATTTTGGTTTTAAGGGAGAAAGAGAGAGGTCTGGAACGGAGGCAGAAGCAACGAAGGATCAGCAG
>JAOVVI020016961.1:0-10740 GCA_028571085.2 Nepenthes alata | reverse complement strand
GTCCTCGTCCAATTCAGCCTCTCGGACAAGATGCCACTGATAGTCCTCGTCCAATTCTTCCAGCAACCCCGAGGACGAACTTTCCCGGATTTCTCCAAACGTCCGCATTCATTTGTCTCCACAAGTCCACGGACACAAATGTCACAAGAGAGTGACCCCAACACATTCCACTATGCAAAGGCTTAGCGTGATATTTTTATAACATGATCTCAAATTATTACCCTATGACATGCAATATATATGTCATAAACCACTAGATTATGCTAAAGTGTTGGGGTTCGAACAATCCGGATTCATCGGATCCGACGCAGCGGAAACCCGAACCCCCGGTCATCATCAGCCACTAATTAGTAGGCACAATGAACAAAAGATGCACAACATTTTTAACGTGGAAACCCCTTCTCAATTAAGGGAAAAAACCACGGGACAAATTTTGAAAATATTACACTATATAAAACCAATTATAAAAAACCCCAAGACAGATTGCTAGCAACCCACAAGCCATTGAGGCAAAAACTAAAGAACGGAGTACGAGAACACTAAGAACTTCACACTTACTTTTTTTACTCACTATCCTTTTCTTTCTTCACACTTTTTCACTCCTCATTGTGGTGCTTTCTGCTCATAGACATTTTATATAGTGTGGTGAAACGGTTACATCCGTTTCGCCCTTGCACATATGTGGCCTAGCGCACGGCGCCTTGGTGCCAAGTACACTCTTGTCCTGAAGCTCCTGCTTTTATATAGATGCCCTGGCTCCAAATCCTCATCTGCTCAACTGACTAATCTTGCAGATGATTCGTGTCGCATCTTCACCAGTTTTCGAGCTTCCTGCAGGCCCATGCCTTGCACGTCAGCTGCGCATGCTCTGATTAGACGGCGTATACTCTGAAAAGCCTGCAAACCTGGTAGGTCAACCGCCTGCTCTGAAAAGAGCCTACCACTAGTTTTGCTACATAGACTCATCTAGTCAACCTCCGCGTTGACCAGATTCCTCTCTTCGGCCAGTCAATCTCTTGTTGACCGGCATTCCCGTAGGCCGCTGCAAACCGAAATTCTATATCGGCATTTCTACCAAACCGGACACTGTGCTCCGTTCCGGCAACTTTGTGCAAACTGGCAAAGTGCTCCATTCCGTTAGAATGCTCCAAACCGGGAAAATGGCATACCGGGCAAAGTGGCCAACCTTCCATTTTGCCAAACCTTTCAATTGTGGCCAACCTTCCATTTTGGAAAAATGGCCAACCTTTCATTTTGCAAACCTTCCAAAATGGCCAAACCTTCTATTTTGGTCACTCCGTCTGCAGATCCATTCCGGCCATTTCCCGCACATGTCCTCAGGCCTTTACTGCAGCCAGTCCTCGGCCCATTGCTGCAGCTAGTCCTCAGGTCTTATCTCTGCAAAAGTCCTCGGCCCTTCTGCTATAGCTAGTTTGCAACACTCACACAAAACCTGTGCAATGTCCGATAACGTTTCCTTTTGTTGAGCACCCACAAGGGAGTGACCAAACTCAACATAAAGTACTGAAAATACATAGGATAATAATCAATATTCTGTTGATGGCTATTTGATGTTATTGCTAGAGGCATTGGATTGTTACTGTCAAGAATGCAAATTAGATTATGACTATCTGCTTTATTATTATGTTATTCCCTTTGTAAATAAATTCATGATATAATCAACGTTTGTTGTAGGACAAAGACGAGGATCCAGCAGATGATCATTCAGATAATTTACAGGAGAAAGCTCATTTTGGTTGTCTTTTTTTCTCTTTGTTCTTATTGAAATACCTAAAGCCAAACTGTGAACCTTAAGAACATTTCTGAACCAATTGTTCTCAATTGAGTTCTTATGATGACTGTTGTTGTTGCAGCTGTCATAGATAACATGGCCTTGCTGGCAGGAATCTCAAATAACAAGTCTCAGTGGAAGCTCAAGTAGGAACATTATTATGATTTTTAGTTAGTGTTGTTCATTCAGTTTGACGGAGAATTTGAAAGAAGCAGTGAGGATGTTTTACTCCATTTTTTGTTCTTTATCATGAAAATAGGTCGATTGTGACCCTCGCACTGACTATACTTACAAGTTCACAAGCCATACTTATTTTTTGGTCCAAGAGAGCTGGGAAGTACGAGTATAGTGTTACAACTGCAAATTTTCTGGTGATGAAATAGCATTTCCACTGAATTATGAGTTGTAGTCTACAAGTTTCTTATGGACAAAACTTATACTTACACTAGAATCCTAAGTACTGATCATCATTTGATTTGTTGCTTAGTTCTGCTCCCTAAACATTTTTAAACCAAAAAAGGCCGAGAAGGAGGTTTAGCTGTATGGACTTGACTTATGGTCATTTTTTGACATAGGTGGAAACTTTAAAATGTGCATTATCACTTGCAGCCCTGGCAAGGATTTGGAACAATGAAGGTGTTACAGACGATAACAGGTTTTCAGCTTCTGTGGCAACCTTGTTGCTTTTGTCCATGCATCAAAAGCTCACATAACAGTACGAAGAAAGATGCCTCTTAAGATGAAATGTTTTTCACACAAACCCCAGTCCATATTGACTCTCAAATATCCATCAATATGAAGGATTTATTTGAGTTGGACTTATGGCTGTATTAAGCCATTTCTAAGGGGAGGATTATTGGCAGGCATTTTTCTTTTGCTGGCTATCTGGAGTTTAAATTTCAGTTACTCATGTAGGTGGACTTTTCATCAGTTGTTTAATGATCTTGATTCAGATTATGCCTTTTGTTTTTTCTAGTCCTTACATGTCTCTGCGATGGTATTAGGTTAAGTACTACATTGGAGGAAGTTATTGTTTACCCTATACCTGCAGCTCTTTACCTTATTAAGAATTTGCTCCAAGTAGGTTCTTGTCTTCATTTAATCTCTTTTTTACCATTGTTAAAATTGGGTTTTAGTCATTAAGCTTGGTTCTCTTTCTATCTTTTGCAGTATTACATCTTTGCATACGTTGATGCTCCAGGATATCAGATTTTGAAGAACCTGAACATCATCAGCACTGGTGTGCTATATCGCATTATTCTTAAGAAAAAGTAAGGCCATCTCTGGCTTCTGATGAATAACCTGAACAGAATTAAGACTGATGTGATATATTGCAGTATTAGAGACAATCCTTTGGCAAAGGAATGTCATCCTAATTATCATGACCGAAAATTTCAGTATACAGTTAGCAATGAATGAAGCAGTTTATTTGCTTTCTCCATTTTTTGTTTGAAAGATAGTCAGTTGTCAGCATATAGTAGCTGAGTCACTTGTATGCATTTTGCCTGGCAGCATGCCCTTCCTTTTGGTAGTAGGATAGAACAATCCTAGAAAGTTCAGTATCACAGTGTCAGAATGAATAGAAATATGACTTTGGAACACATCCCACCTTTATACTTTCATTGTCTTTCAGGTTAAGTGAGATTCAGTGGGCGGCTTTCATTCTATTGTGTGCAGGATGTACCACAGCACAACTTAATTCCAAGTAAGGATGACCATGATGCTTCTGTGGTTCCATTAGTGATGCTGCTTCCATAGGATATTTCCAATGCTGTTCTGCTGACACTACTGTTTGGTGCATGAATTTCTTGAATATATTTATGCCTTCGCACATTTATGGATGATTCCATGTGCAAGTTCTCATTATTATGTGCCTATGCAGATAGGCATGAAAACAGAAATATCTGTGGTGTGCTTTTTGTCCTGCTATTATTTTGCTTTTTTAACGTTGGTATGATAAAAATTGTACTTTCTTATGTAATTTCTCTTCTTGTATGAGCAGCTCTGATCATGTTCTTCAAACCTCAATTCATGGATGGGTGATGGCCATTGTGAGTTTTTGTATATTGTTGATGATCTCATTTGTCAAATTGAGGCTAATTTAAACATCTTGTTAGAAATTTTTTATCAATGCATTGAGCAATGATTCTCGCAGGTCATGTCTCTTCTCAGTGGGTTTGCTGGGGTTTATACAGAGGTAAGTTCATCAGGCAGACCTGTCAGGTGATACTACCTGGAGTGGATATTTTTAGATAGCACCACTTAGTGTTTGCATACATCCACAGGGTGTCATTTCATAAAGGATAACAGTGGTACCCTATATAAACTTTGAGTGACTTTCCTAAAGGGAATTGCTTCTGTATTTTCAGGCTATTATGAAGAAGCGTCCTCAAAGGAACGTAAATGTGCAGAACTTCTGGTTGTATGTTTTTGGGATGACTTTCAATGCAGTTGCAATACTGATTCAAGACTTTGACGAAGTTGTAAACAAGTAATTATGTCTTGTTTCTTGCTTTTAGTTTTTACCGTACAATTTAGCTAGTATGCTTCTGTTTTCTCCCATTCTCCTTGTATCAATAAGCTAAAGGGCCCTGGAAGCATATGATGGTTTCATTTTAAGTGCATCATTATGACAGATTCTTGAACTTGGGTCATACTTGGAACTTTACGATATTTCTATGTTTGCTTTGTTCTATATCATCCACACTGCTCTGATACATGAGGAGAAATTGAATGTTGTATCTGGAAATTGGATTGGTTGATTTATTTATTAAATGTTCCGAAATATTCCGTTTTCAAATGGCACTATAAACTGTTGTCAGGTCTCCTAATGCCAGCCATAGGATCATCCAGTTTGCCATCAGTGCCTAGTCACCACATCAAGTTGATTCCACTAGTTGTTGATGTTACATGCACCTCCAATGGATTATGGACCATATCTACCACCATCAAACCTCATCCATTCCCCAGAATAACCCTTTAAATAAATTCAGAAAAATGATGCAATTCTTGTTCTGCATGAAACTCAGGGAATCAGGAAACTTTCAGTATTACATTGACCTTTTGTCCTTTCAAAAATGTTGAAACCTTTTAACTTCGGTTAAAGAGGCTCTTTTTTCATTAGAAGGTCACAAATAACTTCATTATTTCTCGTTGTGCTATGTCTGCTGAGATGATTGTTTAATCTTCACTTACAGGGGTTTCTTCCATGGATACTCTTACATTACTGTTCTCATGATTGTTAACCATGCGCTCAGGTACTTATGACATAACTTTCCTGTATAAGTTTACCCACAGCTTAATAGCTTAAGCATATAATTTATATGATTATGAATATTCATATTATGCCAACAGCTTAATCATGCAGTATATGAGGATGAATTTTATTGGATATTTCTGTCTAGGTTTAGGACTGTTTGTTCTCAAAGAACACTCTTGACATAAACCCCGACAGCTTTCCATTTCTTACTGAGCAAAACTGATCAATTTCCAGAGTTTGCAGTTCGTAGATGGACTCAATAGTAATACTATGTTAATGGCCTAATTTCAGTAGCAAGTTTTCACCAGTTGCCCTACACCATTTTCAGTCTCCTAATCTAGCATGTCAATTAGTACCTTCAGATGTAATGCACAGAGTATCCAATTTTTACTTGCTCTTCTACTTTACAAAAAACAGCACAGAGCGAACTGTGTGTGTGTGTTTTTTTTAATGTTTGATAAATATAAAAGAACAGATGTGAAGATATTTCAATTTGTCAAAAATTTTCTACTACATTAAGTACCAGCATACTAGTGCTAAACTCTCTACATCAAACATTAAAATGGTAAGGGAGATGCTACTGTCACTTGTGGGTGATGACTGGGACTGATGCTTGCACAGCATAGGGGTACTCATTTTTTCCCTTTCTGGTTTGGCCTTCTTTTGGCTTTCCTTTATGTTATCATCCATTATCTCTTCCCTCCCCCCCCCCCCCTCCGACCCAAAAGTTGAGGTCTTATCTATAATCCTTTCTGTGTGCAGTGGTATCGCTGTATCCATGGTAATGAAGTATGCAGACAATATTGTGAAGGTAAGTCGGGCAGTGTCAGTTAGTTAATGTTGCTTCTCTTCCCTGTTACAATTTCGACGGTACAGGGTTATGGTCAAGAGATATAAAGGAATAGTATGATAAAGCAAAGTAAGAAAAATGAGATCATATGAATTTGGATGGTAGAATAATGTGTGAGGGATAGGCTTTCAATATGTTGATGCTGATGAAACATGCTTTCATTATTTTGTTAAATCTGATGTTTTTTCCTTTTTATATCTCCCCCTTTTCTGGGTTATCCACCAACTGTTAGAATATTGGAGTTAAAAAGTTAGATTTTGGATTTATGGAAGGGAACTCTGGGATACGCTTGCCTTCCCCCTAACGCCTCCAGGAAAAAAAAGTAGAAAAAAATTGTTCTTCTTCCATCATATTTCCAATTCATCACCATAGCATAACCAAATAAGATTGCAAAATATTGATATCCGCCCAACTAAAATTCTTCAACATCTGACTGTAATATTGCCTTCTGGTTCGGATGATATTGAAGTTTTTTACTTGGTTTGTGCAGGTGTATGCCACTTCGGTGGCAATGCTGCTAACAGCAGTTGTCTCTGTGTTTCTGTTTGGATTTCATCTCTCCCTTCCCTTCTTCCTTGGCTCGACGTAAGTCACCGTCTCATCCAATTTTCAGGTTCCTTTTATATTGTTGACAACATAACAGCATGCTCCATGCAACCTATTTAACCCAATACTTTCTCTAGTGTCGTCTCTGTGTCGGTATATTTACACTCTCTTGGAAAGTTGCAAAGATAGCAGCAAGGATGAAATGGAGGCTGCTCTTGCTTTCTTCTAGGCCCTGTCAAGCTGTTAACCATTTCCAGAATGAGGTTTTTTTCTTCGTATACATCTGTAATTTGGTTTGATGTATTGTGTTCTATATGCTGTGCGGTGATTCTCGCAAATTAGTTACATTTAAGCCATTTAGGGTCAATTTCTTTATTCATTCTACGAAATGCTTTATTTGTTTGCTGTTGCACATGAACAAGAAGTTGCTAGAGGGCAGATGGCCCCTTTTGGAAAACTTTGCTGTAGTTTTTGGCCCTGGACATGTCTTGCGCAGCAACTACTGGTTCCATTTAGGTTCTCCACTTATAATACATTAGTCTTTCCATCACATTGAATGGGACATGCATCTCCTGAATCAAATCATAGGGATTTCCTGATTATAGGCATGTTTGATATATTTGTTAGGAACAATTTTCGGGGGTAAAAAACTATAAATTAGGTGGTTCTGAAAAACTCATTAAGATTTTTATATATTACTGTGAGTTTTCATTAACAAGGTTGAGGTAGATCTCTGGGTTTCATGTGAAAGCAAGTGTGACCTTTTCCCCTTCATGGAATGGCAGTGGCACTTGACTGGAGTATGTATTTTTGGCAATTTATTTGGCATCATGTTAACCATGACTTGAAATGGTCAGATATATTTATATATATATATTTATTTATTCCTATATTATTAAGATATGATTTCATAATCTAAACTTGTGATCTCCATATCTTAACAAAATAATCTTCTCATTAATATAAGAATCACTCCCTACTACTAATCTATGTGGGGTAGATGAAAATATCAATATCCATCATGGCAATATCCGGGTGATATATGTTAATATTGGCTATATTAAGTGTAAGTTTTTATGCAAATAAAAACTTGTGAGTCAAATATCGATTAATATATCAAATAATATTTTAGTGCTTTTACTTTTTATCCTGTGGTCATTAAATGGAAACCAAAATCAAGGTTTAGTTGCATGGTATCATTAGTTGCATTTAGTTCTATTGTGAGCTATCATTTGCTACATTGGTCTGCCCAGAATTATATGTGATAATTTTTTCTGTAATATACTTAGAACGATGTGCTTCTTCCATTATTTCCTTTCTCAATTTAGTCAAGTTAGGAACGCAAATTCGATCCCGAAAAATCAAAATCCCGTCTTTCCTTACTGTATACTCTGCCCGGGACTCACAAGGTAGTTCTTTAGCAATGCTCGAAATTTTTGGGTCATCTCGCTGGGCAACACAAATCCGTTACAACAAGTCTGGTTGAACTTTTAGCTACGATACTATCATCCGAGGATCGCCCGAGGAAATCCGAATGTCGCAATCCTTGACTTCCTCCAACATTCTCCATTCTCTCATCATTAAGTGGGCTAAAAGGCCAACTGACTTTCTACTGAGCGCATCTGCCACCACATTTGCCTTACCTGGTTGATACAATATCTGACAATCATAATCCTTAAGGAGGTCCATCCACCGTCTCTGACGCATATTCAGCTCTTTCTGTGAGAAGAGGTATTTCAAACTTTTATGATCAGTATAAATAATAAACTCCTCCCCATATAGGTAATGTCTCCAAGACTTTAGTGCAAAGACGATTGCAGCCAATTCCAAATCATGAGTCGGATATCTTCTCTCGTAGGGCTTTAATTGGCGAGACCCGTAGGCGATTACCTTTTCATGTTGCATCAATACACAGCCTAGACCTCTCTGCGAAGCATCACAATATACTATGAATCCACCTACTCCTTGAGGAATAGTCAGAATAGGTGCAGTGGTCAATTTCTGTTTCAATTCTTGAAAACTTTGTTCGCAATTATCGGACCAAATGAATTTCTCATTTTTCTGTGTTAATTTTGTCATCGGCATTGCAATACTAGAAAACCCTTTTACAAACCTCCTGTAATACCCGGCTAAGCCAAGAAAACTTCTCACCTCAGATGGAGTGGTAGGACGAACCCAATTTGTTATTGCCTCAATTTTAGATGGATCCACAGATACTCCGACCCCGGAAATAACATGTCCCAAGAAGGAAATTTCTTTTAGCCAAAATTCGCACTTATTGAACTTAGCATACAAACGTTCTTCACGCAACTTTTGAAGTACCGTCCTCAGATGCTCTCCATGCTCCTCAATTCCTCTGGAGTAGATCAGAATGTCGTCGATGAAGATTATCACGAAACTGTCCAAAAAGGGTCTAAATATTCTATTCATTAAATCCATGAATGCGGCGGGTGCATTTGTTAGACCAAAGGGCATTACAAGAAATTCATAGTGTCCATATCTGGATCGAAAGGCCGTCTTTGAAATGTCACTCTCCTTAATCTTTAATTGATGGTAGCCTGACCTTAGATCAATCTTTGAAAACACGCTCGCTCCCTGTAACTGATCGAAAAGATCATCTATCCGGGGCAGTGGATATTTATTCTTAATGGTTAATTTGTTTAGCTCCCTATAGTCAATACACAATCGCATCGAGCCATCTTTCTTTTTAACAAATAGCACAGGTGCTCCCCAGGGTGAAACACTCGGTCTGATGAATCCCTGATCCAAAAGGTCTTGCAATTGAATCTTTAACTCCTTTAACTCAATAGGAGCCATTCGATATGGTGCTCTAGAGATCGGTGCAGCTCCCGGTAACAAGTCGATCATGAATTCAATTTCACGGGCAGGGGGTAGGCCGGGTAACTCATCAGGGAAGACATCAACAAACTCTTGAACTACATCAATATCCTTAATTTGTCGTTCCTCTGCCGTGGTTGAAGATACAAAAGCTAAGAACCCTTGACATCCACTAAGAAGTAGATGGTGAGCATGTAAGGCTGAAATCATAGGAGTCATAACACGGCTTCCAAAGCCAGAAAACTCGAACTCCTTACTTCCATCAATAGAAAAGGTTACAACCTTTCGAAAACAATCTACTCGAGCATGGTAGGTAGCTAACCAATCCATCCCTAAAATCACATCAAAACTCACCATCCCTAATGGAACGAGATCAACTGGCAACTCATAGTCACCAACATGAACCACGCATCCAGGGTACATTTCAGTGAGTATAATAGACTCACCAACCGGCGTTGAAACTGATAATATAAAATCTAATGGTACCACCTTTACCCCTAGTCTTGCGGCAAAAGCCGGTGCCACGAAAGAATGGGTAGAGCCAGAATCGATCAACACATGAGCAGATATAGAACAGATAGGAAGAATACCTTCCACAACTGTCGGGGAAGCTGCAGCATCTTGCTCAGTCAATGCGAATACTTTTCCTGAAACTGGAGTCCTTGACTTACTTTGTGGTGCGGATTTCCCTGAAGCCCGACAATCTCGAGAATAATGTCCTGCCTCTCCACAGCTGTAGCAGATAAGTGGTTGGGACTGTCTACCGGGTATAGGTCCAGCTGGTATCATCTCTACTGTCTGAGGAACCGTCATATTCTTCAGTGGCATCGAAGAGGTCGCTTGCTTAACTCGGCAGTCCCTGGAAACATGTCCCCACTTCCCACATTTGAAGCACGTTTTGCGCTTCTTTGCTTGATGCGTCGGTGGTCTAGTAGCTTCATTGGTACTTGGTAAGGGTATTGGAGCCTTGCTGCCTAATTCCTCCTCCAAAATCAGAGCCCTCCGAAAGATCGCTCCAAAATCCTGAAGCTCAAATGGTGCGATAAGACAACGAATAGTGTATGCTAATCCCTGCTGGAACCTTTCTGCTTTCTGAACTTTATCAGCAACAAAGTGTGGGGCATAACGCGATAGTTCTGTAAACTTGGCCTCATACTGGGAAACTGTCATCGAGCCTTGCTCTAAATGGAGAAACTCTTTTTCTTTTCTGGTCCTTATATTCTTAGGAAAGTACTTGTCATTAAACATTTCTTGAAATGCATCCCAACTGATAGGATCGGCCTCAGGTCCAAACTCTCGTAATTTCGCTTTCCACCAATACTCTGCCTCACCGCTAAGCTTATATGCAGCAAAGCGAACCCGATCCGTAGGAGGACACTCAATCACTGCGAAAGCTTTTTCTAGCCTTCCCATCCAATAGTCGGCTTTAGCAGGGTCTGGCTCTCCCATGAACTC
>JAOVVI020016960.1:0-10742 GCA_028571085.2 Nepenthes alata | reverse complement strand
ATCCGATTTCACAAGTACTGACCCGTTTGCAATGTCCGGACACTCTAAAATGGCCCTGTTACTATTTACTCAAGAATAAATGAGAATTTTGCATGCTTCTTCGCCACCTAATTGTTATGAAATTTATGTCTAATTATATATGACTAATTGTATGCCCCAAGAATATATTTTTGTGCTCCGTTTGTAAAAGAAATGCGTCCTGAAAGCCCCTAAAGTGATAATTGCCTAATGTGTTGAGGAATTATAATCCTTTCTATGTATTATATTGTCCGTGTATCCAAATTGACTTGTGAAAAAACTTAAATCCAAAGGAAAGATAATAATCGTATATGTAATCAGAGGAAAGTCCACAATGTAATATGTGCTCAAATCGTTCTCCCGGACGGAGATATTGTGAATTAAATTATGATGAACCTTTCCTCAAATGTATAAGAAGCCATGAAACTAGGACCATGGAATTGTGCTACAAAGGTAATACCCCTTGACGTTCCATTAGCATTACAGTAGAGACTCAAGGATTACTCCGGTTGCATATTGTAGCCGTTAATACTAGTGGCAAACCTTAGGATATTATTGTGGAAGGACAATGACTGTCTATGGACAGTGGGAGGTTAGAGTAGCCTTTTATCGACCCTATATGACCAGGTGATAGGCATGCTGCTATACCACGTGGTGTTTTGGTCTTTTCTAGACAAACGTTTGTTATTGGACGTTGAGTATGTCATTCGGCCTTAGATTATGAGGGGCATCAAAATCCTTCCTCGTCCTCCCACACCTTTAGTTAGTAAGGCTTACTGACCCTGATCCGTAAAGATGAATAATCATGCATAAATTATATTTCAAGGAGAAATAAATTACACTCTAAAGCATAATTGACGATGTTTCTGCTTATACATCTCCTTCATGATTAGATGTCTTTTTTTTACTTCACTTCGCTTATATTGTCTACTATTTTTAAATATGATACACTTGCTAAACTATTAGCTCACCCGTACTTCTCTTTCCTTCCAGAGGAGTAAACTATTATACTCGACGAGTCCAAATAGGTTGTAAACATAGGATAGGCAGCAGATACAAATTGAAAAGCTTTTGAGGACTTAGTTTTATTATATTGTATGAGATATGGATTATGTATTATTTATTTTGATACCTACAATTATGTATATGTATGTTTTGATGATGATGATAGACACAGTTTAGTTTCTACTGTGTATGATGGATATCATTTTTTTGGTAAAATTGGTTAGTCCGTCACAACTATGATTACGAGATCCAATACCAACCCAATAAAGCTAATATTGTGGTAGATACTTTAAATAAACAAACAAATTTTGTGGCTAATTTCATAATAAAAGAGATGAAAATGTTGGAATGTATGAGGCAATGTGATATTAAGAGGCATTCCTAAGGAAACCAAACAATTTTTCGTATTTTCAAGTTTAGTCAGAGATTTTGGAGAAAATCAAATGAACTCAAATGAATAATCTATTTTTGGTGGATATTGTCGAAGATTTGAATCGAGACTCTTCAGTTTATTTTAGTATCTGTACCGATAGAGTTTTGAGATTTTGAGATCGAATATGTATACTGGACATTAGAGAGTTAAAGAAAGAAATTATAAATGAAGATTATTGTTCAAAGTACACTATCAACCTATGGACTAATATGATGTATCGAGATGTGAAGAAGATATTTTTGTGGAGAAATATAAAAAGAGAAATTATAACATATGTGGGAAGATATTTGATTTGTCAAAAGTTGAAGGCCGAGCATAAGAAGCTATCTAAGCTATTGCAACCCATGCTTACTCCTAATTGGAAATGGAAAGATATCACAATAGATTTTGTGATGAGACTGCCAAAAACATAGAGAAACCTTAATACAGTTTGGGTGATAGATGATTGACTTATGAAATTGGCACATTTTATAGCTATACGAATGACGTTTTGTAGAGATCAGTTTACAAGATTATATATCAATGAAGTGGTAAGATTGCATAGTGTGCCTGCTTCCATTATATCTAACCGAGATCCGAGGTTTGTCTCTTAATTTTGGGAGAGTTTACATCATGAGTTAGAGACAAATTTAAAATTTAGTACAGCATCATCTCAAAAAAAAATGAACAATCAGAGTACACGGTTCAGATTTTGGAGGATACGTTAAGAGTATCAATTTTGAAGATGAAAGGAAATTGGGATGATTATTTAGCATTGACAAAATTTGCTTATAATAACAGTTATCAAGTAAGTATTAGAATGGCCCTATTTGAGGCGTTGTATGAGAAAAATATCGTTCTTCGATTCATTGGGAAGAGATAGGAGATTAGAGATTATTGGGATTGAAAGTTATATAAGAGACATTCAATGAGATCCAGTTGATCCATAAAAGGTTAAAAGTTGTTCAAAGTTGACAAAAGAATTAGACTGATCTGAGAAGATTGGAGCTGAATTTTGAGGTCAGAGATTATATATTTCTGAAGATATCCCCATTGAAAGGAATCTCGATGTTTAGGATTAAAGAAAAACTGAAGTTGAGGTTCATTGAACCGTTTGAAATCTTGAAAATTCTTAGTGAAGTCGCCTATAGTGTGGCTTCACCACCGAACTTAAGAGATGTGTATAATGCATTCCACGTGTCAATGCTACGAAAGTATGTGCACGATCCGACGTGCATTATTGAATACAAACTGTTGAGAATTAATGAAGACTTGTCATATATTGAAGAACTGGTTCAGATTTTGGGTAGAAGAGATCAAGTGTTCCAGACGAAGGTAATTCCATTGGTGAAGGTTTTATGGAGAAGCCACACCACATGAGAAAGAGAAGATGAGCTTCGGAAGAAATACCCGCATTCGTTTCCTCATTAATGTGTGTAATTGTTATAAATTTTGAGGATAAAATTTTTTAAAGGAGGGGAGGAATGCAAGTCTTGAGTTTTTAATTTATGATGATCTTAAATGATTAAATTGATATAATTAAAACTGAAATCAAAAGATGTAAAAATTTAGAACAAAGAGTCAAAATTTGAATTGGATAACTCGGCGCTTGATAATGACCCAACCCACGCCTGATTGTCAAAACTTGTGGGGTTCACACTTGAGGTGCACCTAATATCCGCATGAGTTCAGGTTGGTAGAATGTTTATATCAAAGGTAGTAGCTATTCACTTAATGCACGCCCAAGTCATGCTTAAGTATAGTGAACTAGTAGCTCAGTGCCCGACACATGCCTAAGTGGTGCTCAAGCTCCACTTTATATAAATAGGACCCTTTGGCTCTTTTTTGTCATTTATCATAAGATTTTTGAGAGCAGAGTGAGAAGTAGCCAAGGAGAAGATAGGGAGGAAGATGAGGAACTCAAAATTTAGTTTATTTAAGTTAGAATTTGAGTAAATAAGAACCAAAGCAAATGCACTATATACTACTCTTTCTATTGTTAATGATATTTTCTAATTTTTATGAGTAATTCTTCTTCCATTACTCTTACATGTCATGATTTTTGAAGCTACAATAATATTTGGCATGCATGTATAGTTCTCTTTATTTTGTTAGAAAAATGCATGAATTTTATATCTAAACTCTCAAGTATGTGGTTTAACTTTAGTAAATTCTGCAATATTTCAACCTGCATGTTTTGAATTTATACTATAATGTTATTCCATGTTAGAATTTCATAGATACAAGTTCCTACATGCTAAACAAGCCTCTTAATATTTTAAAGTTTTAAGGAGAATTCCCTACATGTGCAGAATTTCCACAGATATACACTATATGGAAGTTTATAAATTAAAATTTTGCCAAACTTATAATGCAACTGAATTCCTACATTGTTTTTCCGAATTTCTCCGCATATTGTTTGCTAAGAACAATTCTACATGATTAAGATATTAAGAAATTACAGAATTATGTGAAAAATTATACAATTAAGCTAAGAATATGAATATTTTCTTTAGGAGTGAGAAAAATAAGAATAAAAGAAGACATTATAGAGTTTTTCTAAGAATTTGTATTGGACTAAGGTTATTATTCAGTATGTAGTATATTATGGCATATCTTAGTATATTATAGAGATATATCGATATCCGAACTTACCATCCACAGGTGAGAAATAGCATTTGATCCCGTCTATAAGGTGATATATATATAGCTCACCTGTAGGTCTTAAATAGTAATGTATAGTCTTTGATTGTGTGGAAGTATATACAATTTGAGCTTTGAATGTCCACTCTTTTAGTTGATAAGGTCTAATGGCCTTGATCCAAAATAAAAAATAAATTGAAGTATGATTTGACAATTTAAATTGAGAAAGAATATGATAAGAATTATGAAAATACATAAATTGAATTTCATGCACAAGTCTGATAAAAATTGCATGTCATTGTATCTGATATGTGAGGCCCCGGACTCGAAAATATGATAATTGAGAGTAATTAAAATGATGATAATCTATAAGAGACGAATCATGCATTGAAAAATGAGGGTTGAAAGTAAAAAGTCAGAAAATATCCGAGTTCAACAAGCAGTAGGGTTGCGCCTGCCGCGCGCTCGAGGCGCGGCAGCGAGCGCAAAATCAAGTGCATGACCGCTCTCCGTGCGCTCGCTAGGCGCTCAAGTGAACATTGGAAGAATGCAGCGCGCTCGAGCACGATCGCAATTTTTGCCCACGCGTTCTGATTTTGTTTTTGTTATAAAGGGAAGGGGGAAAGAGAGAAGGGAGAGTAGCTGTAGCATGAAGGAAGAGGAGGGAGAATAGAATAGGAAAAAGGGAAAATCACTCATTCCGATCCACTCCGGGTAAAAATAACGGTAGATCGGGCTCAGGCAATTGTACTTCGGACGTTGTTTTTCACTTTTACCGCTTTCTCTTGTTTCAAAATTGATGAAAATGCTGTAAAATTATATTGTTACATGTTTAAAGTAAACGAAGCATGTTTCCCTCGATTGTTCGGTTAGATTTTGTGTTTACTCATGTGTATCGCAAGATTTGGCTTCGATTGCATGAACAAACATGTAATTAGTGTTCGATTTAGTTCCGGAAGCATGTGGTGAAACCCTAACTCGAAATATTATAGATTTTTGGTTAAATTGCATGATTTAGTATTTGTATTTGGATTTATGGCGTTGATTTCATGAATAAACACATGTTTGGTGTTCGATTTGAGTCCGAAAGTTTTGGTGAAACCCTAGGTACGAAAATAAAGGGGTTTTAATGATTTTTAACCATAGCTTCTATTATATAAAATTTAATTGGCACCGAAATGAAGCTCCTGGTATAATTTATTTTTAAAAATTTTACACGAGCTTATACCAATAAATCACCGTGCACTTCTGAAGTAAATTTGAAGGGTTTTTTGACCGTTACTGTATATTCTAAATATTTTAAAGTTAATTGAAGGGTAATTGTGAAACTCTAATATAAAAGAAGGTTTTCAATTAAGAAGTTATTTCTGATACTGTTATTTAGGACACAGGACTGATTACGGTCAGGTTTGGGTATCCGGCATGGCTTAGAACATTACATTGGTAATCGAGGATAACTCTATCCATGGAGTTATATATGGTCCATCCTTCCTCGAGGCGTTACGGTCAGGAGGAAAGATTTTGATTCTGGCCTACCTTCGGGAGGCACACCTACACTGATCCCATGGGACAGGATCTTCTGTTTTTATTTATGGCCTTAGATTGTGTGGAGTGAACACAATCTGTACTCGATTATTTACCCCCTTAGCTAGTAGGGTCTGCTGGCAGGGTCCGTTACTGTTCTGTTCTGGACCACTGTTCTGTACTGAATTCTGCTCTATACTGATATAAAAGATAGTTTCTGATTCTTCTTTCTTATTCTACTTTCTGAATTATACTGATTTCTGAAATCTGATTTTTGAGTTTAATTATAGTCAAATTGTGCTTTCTCTATTTTCTATGTTCTATTCTGCATAACCGTTCTGTTTCTACATAGTTTCACAACTGTTATATATAACTGATTTACTGCATATCTGTATGTACCTTTCTGGGCCTCGATTCATTGTTTTATATTTTCTACCCTCCATATAAGACTGTAGAATTGGTACCTCACGAGAAAGAGTGACTTAAAGCTTATTCTGAAGACTTTTGAGGATCTGAAGCATTTTGGAGTCAGCAAAGAGAATTAGTTGGATTTAAAGACTTGACTTGATATGTGATTTTATATATGGATTTTATACCTATAGATATTTATGTATATATCGATTTTGTATAGAAATGCATGTAATGCATGTGATGAACAGAAAATAATACTTCTGGAGGTTAATAGTTCTACTTTCGCTCTATACTTCTGGATATTCTGTATAGGTCCTAGATGGTATCTCACTCATGAACTGTTAATGTAATAGATGGTTTGATGGATTAATGCCATGGATGGCATCTGCGGTCCTATGTACGCATATTGTAAGAAGATTTGTGGTATAAATCGATAGTTGTGTGCTTGTACTGGTTGGTTATACAGGTTCTGTACAGGTTGTATTTTTTAGTTTTCATCCAGTTACAAAGGAGACTATCGAATTTTTTACAGAAGTTATACTTTGTATTTTGGTCCTAAATCTTGTTTCTGTTTTGACAAAAGTTTCTGAGGAAAAAAAAATTTGTTCTATCACAATTGGTATCAGAGAATTGAGATGCCTTAGGAATTGATTGATTGAAAAGCAGAAGCATCGATTTGAATATCTATACTGAATTCCTGTAGGAATAGGTTGAGGAAATTAAGGCAACTAGAACTCTTAAGAGATTGGTTCTTAGGCTAGGTTTAAATTTCATTAAACTGTTGAATATTTCTCTTTTTCCTTCCACTGATTTCTTGGAATTATAACATTGTATTTGTCTTGATTATAGGATGGCTAGTAGAAGGGGTAGAAGAGATGACCGTGGTGGTGCTAGTATGCTCTATGATAGAGAGACTGCTTATATCGATTTGTTGGAGAGAATGACTAATGTAGTAGAATCTGTCCAGTAGAGGCACATGGCTTCGATCCCTGCTCCCGAGCCAGCTCTAGCACTTCTTGCTCCTACGACTTATGATAGATTTACAGCGGAGCGAGCACCAGGTTTCCTGGGAAAGCCTGATCTGGTAGAAGCGGATGTGTGGCTAAAGAGGATGAAGAAGATATTCGCTGTGATTGGGTGTATCGACCGGGAGAAGGCCACCTTCGTAGTGTATAAACTTGAGGGTGAAGCTAATAGCTGGTGGAGCATGAAGAAGAGGACGTTGGGAGTGCACGATGATGCCATTATTTGGGAGATGTTTGAGGATTCATTTATTGAGAAATACTTCCCATCCAGCCTCCAAGATTAGAAAGAGCATGAGTTTATGAGACTGAGACAAGACAATATAACGGTGAAGGAGTACGATGCCACATTTAATGAATTATCCCGTTTTGTGTCCTTCTACGTAGAGGATGAGTTGAGAAAGGCAAAGAAGTTCCAACAAGGGCTACGGGATGATATTAGGAAGTTGCTGTCAATTTTGAAACTCCAAACTTATGTTGAAATTCAAGATAGGGTAGCGATCTATGAGAAAGAAGTAGAGACGGAGAGATTTTATGCGAAGAGGACTGCTAGTCGGGTAGGAATTAATACTGGATCTACTGTGAGACCTTCTGGACCATCCAAGAGGACTTGGACAGCAGACGAGGAAAAGAGTGTTGTACCGGTTCAGTCAGTGACCGGTTCTAGAGTATCGACTGAAGATTGTACCTTCTATGGGAGGAGACATCCTGGTTAAGCATGTCGTATGGTATCGGGAGCATATTTCAAATGTGGACAGTAAGGCCACCGGATCAAAGACTGTCCATCACCTCCGAAGTTAGAAGGAAAGAAGCCTACTATCCCGGCAAAGGCCTTCGCAGTGGTTGTTCAGGACCCGGGGGCATCTTCGAATGTCGTGGAAGGTACTCTTTCTATTTGTGGAGTTTCTCGTCTATATTGTTTGACTCGAGATCTACCCCCTCCTTTATTTCTTCACGATTGCATGCTACATTGTATCTATCCCGTGCATTTTGAATTGTGAATTGTTTCTGTGTACTCCCACTGGGTCCTCTGTGGTTACTAATATTGTGTATCCTAGATGTATAGTTGAGGTGAATGGAAAATGTTTGGTTTTGAATTTGGTGTTGTTAAACATGATGTATTTATTAAACTGTTAAGCTCACCCTTACCTCTTTTTCCTTCTAGATGAGAGTCACGAGCTGACACCTAATTATATAGAGTAAGGAGAGGAGGTTTTGGTTAGAGAAGATTTGCTAGTCTTCGGAGGCTTAGAGTTTTGGATGTATTTAATGTATTGAAATGTAAATAGTCAAGTTAGAGTTGTGTATTAATTGTGTTATAGTATGTTGTTTATTATTATGGCTTATTGTTATTACTTCCACAGGTTATTTATGGATCAGTTCTACTTCTGTATTTATTTGAATTTGTTTAGGCTTATATGGCCTATCTCTTTTGATCCTATATAGTAGTTGAGTTACTATATTAGAGTCATGGATAATATGACGGTTGTGGATCCTGTGTTTGTGTTGTAGTAGAATATGGACGGCTGGATATTTATAAGCTTGTGGAAATTGATTTATCGGGTTTTTCATGTATGGTTTTTATCAGCTTTTAGATAAAATTGTACCCGATTTTTGTAAAAATTTTATGTTATTTTAATCGTGTGCATTAGTTTATATGATTATTGACGGAGGTTAATTGAATAAATTAATCCATTCTGTCACATTTTAGGTAGAGATGATCTTAGAATCTAGAAGCTTTATGATGAGATATTATAAGATGGCTTTATTATTTTATAAATTTAAAATATTTTATCAAAATTACATTTTCAGAAATTTATAATATTATTGATATTTATATTCTCTTTTTTTAGGAGTTTGACAATTGTTAAAGATGTATAATTTAAAATGAATTTATAATTAATATTCGTTATTTGAATTTTT
Source organism: Nepenthes alata (assembly GCA_028571085.2). NCBI lineage: Eukaryota > Viridiplantae > Streptophyta > Magnoliopsida > Caryophyllales > Nepenthaceae > Nepenthes > Nepenthes alata. Next base: position 1,784 of record JAOVVI020016960.1, on the reverse strand, counting down.
TAAGTAAAAGATTTGGGTTAGGTCAGGTGACTTGGGTTTGTGCCACCACACATGCTAAAGGATGACTAACACTAAAACTGTAGCCCTAGGAGAGTGATACAACAATATTACCTATTCTATTCACGGACTATATTTTCTATAGTTTTACAAATTTTGAGCAAATTTCTTGAACAATGGTATCAAGGTTACAACAGTAATTTTATAGCTAAAAATGGTTGCCGAAGATGGGCACGGAGGAAGAGAATATAAACATAAATACTGATCTAATCTAAACAAGCGCATATAAACAAAGTCAATATGAACATGTTGAGAAACCAAAACCTAAACCCACCTCTAAAATAAGAAGAAAAAGAGAAGAACAATAGAGATAGAAATGAAGTTGAATGTTATCTAATGCCATTTATATGCAAGTAAACCCTTGCAGATGAAGAAAAACCTTTTCCAATCTGCAAGGTTATAGAAGCTTAGGAGCTAATATTGAAAATTTACAAATATCCGAATGAGAATCAAGATGGAACCCAAGAGAAAGTGCAAACAAAAGGTTTCATCCTAATTCTGAGAGCTCACAGTCATACATATCATTTCAATCAGATTAAAACTCTCCAAAACAATTTACAATGTCTCCTGACTGTTCATTTTGGATTATAGGGGACGAGAAGAATCATATCAAACAAACAATAAGAATTGCTAGAATTTCTTTGGCTAGAACGCAAGAAGACTACTGCTATTACGTACCAAAAGATTAACCAATGCAGACGACCTTAACCAATGCTCATTCTTTCTGTTCTTCCGAACCAGACCAGAGCAATCCAACGAGGAAGGAAATGAGGAATTTGCAAAGAGAAAATTTTGTAAGAATGATAATTTTGAATAGGAAGGATTATAGATTCATTGATATATTTAGTGTGATGAACATTTCATTAACAGTCTCGTAATATATCTAACTTTTATCCATCCTATAATATAAATAAGAAAAAATTTAGTGTTAATAAACCAATTATAGGAGAATAATATTACAAAAATGTAAGTAAATAAATAGAAAATGAGAATTACTCAAATAATCATATTAGTGTAATTACAATCAAGCAAGTAAATGTATCAAACATTCTTAGAAAAAATCATTGTTTAAACAATATTGCTTCTAACCTAAATATATTCAGCTTAGATAGAAATCAAGTTTGTAGGGTAGAAGCAATTTTTAGGAAACTAATACAAAATGAACTAATTTATATTATCTGTTGAAGCAGTTGAACATATGAATGCACAAGCACTGCAAAATTATTAGAACTTCATTCTTCTTAACTGAGTATGACTTTGTTTATAGGAACTATTCCATATTTTCATATTCAATAACTTGTTTTTCCTGTTCTATGTAGGTCACGAATATGCATACAATATGATTTTACAAACTGATTGCCCTCACTTTGAAATTTTTATTTGTTTTATCTAGTTTCTATTGGTCGATGCTTTTGTTTTTACAGTAGAGATGCAAGAACAGAAAATTTGGCTTTCTCAGGTAATAGAGATGCAATAGACACAGAAATCATCAGTATAAATCCTCAACAGCCATAAAATAACTAACATAACTCAAAATTGACACTATACCTCAAATAGAGAATAGAGAACAACGGTAACTCCAATTCGGACTTCTGTTATGGATTCTTGTCAACTAGAAGCTTGAAGAACATATTCGAAACAAGAGAGGGGCAAAAAAATAAAAGAACAACAGTTGAATCGAAGAAAATGATAGTAAAAAAGACACCATAAGATATTGAGAAAATATC
>JAOVVI020016958.1:0-10742 GCA_028571085.2 Nepenthes alata | reverse complement strand
ATGAGCAGGTAGCGGAAGGCCTGGCTTCCTTGACGCACCGCAGTGGGTGGCTAACTTATCGTTGCCTGAGCAAGCGTGGGGATCAAGATCTTGAGAGAAGCAGGCTCATTTGTGGCCTCAAGACTCGAATCTTGTCTTAGTTCGATTGCTTTCTCTCGTTGTTATCTGGAAAAGGAAGAAAGAGCAGCTCCCTCTTCTGCGAAGGAAGATAGTTCTTATAGGCTCCTCTCGGGTGGACTCTGGGTTCGAGAACTCCCGTCGCCAGGGTTCCTTGGCCGCTGGTCACTGTTGCTGACCGTCGGTCATGTCGGCCGTTGCTTTGCGGTGGCAGGTAGGCTCCTGAGCGCTGCCGGCCACGCCTGGTCTCCCTTTGAGCCGGGATTGGCTGGTTGCTTGCGGGCGGCTGCCTGGGCCGTTGTCGCAGTGTTGGCCGCTTCCCCATTTGCTGGTTTTTTCTCTCTCTTGTCTGTTTTCTGGCAGCTCATTAATGCGCTGCAGGACGCCCGTCGCCTTCAGCCAGTTGGGCGCCACATAGGTTCCCTGCGCAGTTGGGCTGGGCTTGAGATGCTCGTGAGCCTTAGCTCGGGACCCAACAACAACAATTTTATTTTATTTTCGGGGGATAATTTTTTAAGATATATTTTTTGACAGATTCATATTATAAAAATTATATTCCAATAGTTTTTTGAATGGGATATTTGGTCTATTTAGGGATACTAATTTTATTATTTATAATTTCCTCTCCTAAAATTGTTATCTTTAAAACCAATAGGCCTTCCGTGCTTTAGACATGTCATAGACTTATTTACAACCTTTTGATTTTCAAATATTGGATGGACGGCCTTTTTGTAAGAAATATACGAGTTGTAATAGTATTCTATTAAATATATACTATCATCATTCATCAAATTATTAGAAAGATCTATGCATCTTTATATATATATATATAATATATGCAAAACTTTATTAAATACAATTAAAAATTTTATAATATAATTAAAAAAAGAATCTAAAATGAAACTAATTAAGCATAATATTTTCGTAACTAATTAAATGATCAATTTTATCACTAAAATCCTCAAAAAATTCTAAAACATCAAGCTTAAAAATATTAACAAAATTATCAAAGCTATCTAGAGGATCAAAAGATTATGTAAAGTTTGTTTCAATTTCATTTTCTTTCTCTTTCAAAGAGGCATGATATAGCTTTATAAAATGTTTAAATGTATGAGATGACCTCGACCAATATTCAACCATTTCAAATCTATGACATGCATTTTTAAATTTCTTTGTAAAATTTATTTAAATAATTCTACTATTATCGGTATTTTTTCACTTTTTTTGGAAATGTCTATCTGTTTTATTATATTTTCCGAGTGATTTCTTTTCTTGTGTCACCACTTCGGTAATATTGTGTCCTCACTCTCATCCATGTCCATGTTTATGATTCTTTTGGAACGATATCTAATTTGTTATAGGGAATGATATATCATTCATTTTAGAAAACGATACGAAACTAATAGAATATAAATTGTAAGTTTTTAATAAAAGCTCGTTATTTTATTCAACCATTAAAATGCATGTAATAAGGTTAAAATATTTCATAAATATTGCTACACAGAGGACCTTTGAAGTATAAAAAATAGTAAATATCTGCTATAATATATCATTATCGGGAATTTCTCACCACATAATTTAAATAGGGGTTTGATTTTAGATAATGTAGAATTATAATTACTAACACTTTTACCCCCCGTTTGGTTGAAGAGAATAAAAATTTTATTTTCTCATTATTTTCAGATGAATAAATATTCATTCATTTGGTTACAATTTAATTGAAATTAAATATTTTCATAAAAATATTTATTCCCTATTAAATTGTAACCAAACGAATAAATATTTATTCATCTAGGAATGAGAATATTTATTCTCGCATGAAAGTTGTGGATAATTATTTTTTCTCATTTATTATTATTATTATCATTACTATTTTTATTTTTATTATTATCATTATTTTCACCTTATTCCTCATATTATTCTACAAACTAAATAATAAAATAATAATTTTTATTTTATTTTATTCTAACAATTAAATATGAAAATAACAATTTTAATTTATTTTCATCCCATTTAATTATCTAAAAATAACTATTCTATTTTAATTTTATTCCATTCTAATAATTAAATATATCATTAAAGTAATTATGCACTTTTGGTGCTCAATTTTCTTGTTTAAATTATTCTAAAAAGGTCAAGGAAATTTTTATTGTAATATATTTAGTTTTTACTTCCTCATTAAGTTGGTGAGGTAATTCGGATGCTTTATTTTATTTCTTAGTAGCATTTTCAAGATTGATCGTATTAATATGGATCTTAGTATTAATAATCCAAAATAAATAGTTCTTACTAGAAATGTCAAGAGCAACAAAATTGAGTTTTGTAAAATTTAATATTTTCAATAAATAATGATCATAATAGTTAATGTTTATGCCATATAATTTTTAGATAAGCAACACAATTTTTTTTTTTAACTTATCATTAAAAATAATAAAATTGTTTACTTAAACATCACAATAGGATTATTTATTGACGATAAAGACAAATAATACACTAAAAATATCAATATAGGAAAACAACTTACAAAATTTCTGATCAAAAAAATGGACCCACGTGGTTTCATAATTGATAGAGCTTTTATACTAAAAATATATTATAAAATAAAAAATATATTGAACAAAAATTATGATAAGAATACGAGATGTAAAAAAATATTTTAAATTAAATATATATTAAATTTAGATAAAATTTATAATTAACAAATATGGTTATATCAAATATAGTCCAATTGCTCAGGCGAATAAGCTTAATCGTGCCCATCAATGTATCAAATTGGCTTGGTTCAGACCTCTCGATAGTATTTTTATTTTTAGTATTTTTTTAAAAAATTTTATATTTGCTTAAAATTTTATAAATATATAATATTTTAAAATTATTAATTATATAAAGATTTATCTAAGTATATATTTAAATAAATAATTATTTTGTAAAAATTACTAATTTTACAAAAATAAAATATATTAAAATAATTTATAAACTTAATATTTATTTACAATAAAAAAATATATTTATAAAAAAATTTATAATTCAAGTTGGATTGTCCAAATCAATTACTTTCACCCGTAATTATATATTATCTAAAAAATAATATATTTTGATCAAATTTTATAAAATTTTGTATTTATTAGATTGAATAAATTTGATAACTTAATTTTGATAAGATCTATCATAACTTTTTAATATATATTAAAATATTATTTTTTAGATAAAAATTAAAAAATTAACTAATTTATTATTTATTAATATTATTATTATATATTAAATATGAAAAAATTAATTTATATTTAATTTTATCTATTTTAAATAACTAAATCATAAAATATTATTTTAAAACTTTATTATTACGTCATTTTATTATTTAAAATAATTATTTTATTTTAACAGACAAGCATAATAACTCTCTATTTGGCACTGTCTGTAAAATTTTTTAAAAAACTAAAATAAAATTTTCTTATAAAATACGTGTCATAAATATATTATAGCATGACAAGTCCAGGAGTATTAATGTCAATAATTATACCGTAGAGGGATGTATAAGGAAGGCAGTGAAACGTCGTGTCAATGTACAGTAACGGGATCCTTGGGAAGGGTTCGGTACAGTTGCAGCAGTCTGTACGTACGTACGTACGTACTACTACCACTACTACGACGTCGTCTGCGTGTGGGGAGGATGCAATTGCCACTCGCTCGATCTGCTCAAAGCCAAAACTTTCTGTAATCAAGGGGGCCTCCTCTTTCTGCCATCTTTCTGCCCATCAGCTTACACAGGAACTCCTTCTCCTCTCTCTTTATCTCTCTCCTCTTCTCACTCATTTCTTTCTCTCTCTCTTTCTCTTCTTTCTCTCTCTGTCTTTCTCTTTCCCTCTCATCTGTTCTCTCTCATTCTCTCTCTCCCTCTCTCTCCATACACAGCTGAGCTGCCTAATGTTGATGGTCATCCCACGCATCGGAAATGCCGGTAAGCACACGATCTCCACAGATCGACGAGTTATTGCTAGCTACGGCATTTTTAGAGGTGCTGAACCGTATAATTCGGGAAACGATCAAAAAAAACAAAGGTAGAAAATAATTATTAAATATGTATAAACTTTTAGGATACAATGTAAAACTATACAAAAATTATAATTATTTTATTGACAAGTTAAATTATCATATTATTTTTTATAAATTATTAATTTAAAATTAAATGTCGATGATATATTTAAATTTATGATTTTTTTCTTCTCTGAATAAATTGGAATTGATTTTTATTCATTGGATTTTATCTCTTTTTCTGAATGTAAACTATATTATTTTGTGAGAATATGCGATGACAATTCCTGTACTTGCCTATTTCTATTATAAATTTTTTAAAAGATATTATTAAAAGTGATGGGTCCCTAGATCTAAATTACTATATGGAGAGTCACTTGATCTCATCGGATAGTTAAATTAAAGCGAGTTCGGTCTTCATCATCAAAAACCTCGATCCTGTATATCACAACGAACAAATAAAAAATTAAAGGATAGCGGGATTCACTTCCCAATATATTATTTGATTCGAGTTAGAAATTAAAGATGGGCTGTTCTTATGTGTTGAGTTGTAAAGATTATTGACTACTGAGTTGAAGGGTCAGCTGTTGAGGCAAAGCACCACAAAGCCTCAGTTGCTAGTTCCTTATTAGGCAGTCCTAGATTGACCTACTTGAACCACTTGTGTTACCTTTTGGATCTCCTTGATCTTTTTTCTTCTAGCGGATTAGACTTTTAGGCTAGCTAATTGATAATTATACCTATCAAAAATAAAACTTTCACTTTCTAATAAAATGATTATTGTCCTAGAAAACGCATGATGTATAACTTTATTATTTATTAAATAAAAATATAATTAATTTTTTAATTATTTAAATACTTTATTTTAATAAAAAACTAAAATTACTAATAAAATAATTTTATTAATAAAATATAATAAAAGTATATTTAATTATAATATTTGACTATTTTAATAAGTTAAAAATATATGACACATTATGTGTAGCAATTTCAAGACCTGCTGTTATTTAAAAAAATATATTTTAAAGACAGTTATTCAATCATCCTTGATATACCATCAAATAAAGTGAGACTCATTCAACAATCTATTCTTCTACAAATCCATTTATATATATCAAGAGCAACTAAAAACATATTATTCCCCATGCATTGATTTTTCAGAAAAAGAAAAAAACCTCAATTCATGGCAACTTTTCGGTCATTTTGTGGAGCTATTATGTGTTTTATATTTTTTCATTATATCGTGATGATTGAATTGATAATCAAGCAAAATAAATATAATTAAATCTTAATGAAATAGTGAATAACTGTATTCATCCTTAGCCGAAAAATATAAGGTAACATAAGGCACCAATTGAAAATTTTCTTCACCACACTATCCAAATCTGTTAGCCGTTTTGGGACTTTTATTTACAAAATTAATCAACCCTGCTTTTATGCTTTGATTAATACTATAATTATTATTATCTCTTATCATTTACTACATATGAAAAAGGAAAAAAAAAAGAAAAAATCTAATTTATCATATTTATTTTGAAAAGATATATCATGTATCTAATTTATTTCGTAAAAAATGAAGATTTTACGATTTTACTTCCTAATATATCACATACAATACATAGTAATTTGCCAAGATATGTCTGAGATGGCATCTATTGATCATTTTTCTGAGTAGAATCACCGAGTAGATATGGCATCATGAGGAGTTCGAAACAAAAGTGAATATACATCTTTGGCAGCTTCATCGATAGGAAATAAAAGAAGAAATGGCCAGCTTGCTCACTTCATAGGTAGGTAGGTGGCAAATAGCGGCTACATTAATTAAGAGGAGAGAACTAACTATGAGAAATATATATTTATCATCATGCATCTTGCTCAATTTCTGATGCTGGATCGTCATCTTCGCAGAAGCCAAAAACTCCATAAGCGCCATGGCCATGTCCAAAAGCTTCGATATGATCCTTGAGAGAGCGCTTGTGCTTGAAATCAGACCCACAGACGCAGTACCAAAGCTTCCCACAGTTCTTCTCGTGCGTCCTCCAATCTCCCCGAACCGCGAAGGCCTTGCCGCACTTTCTGCACGCGAAGGGCTTGATCCCATGCTTCCTCTTGTAGTGCGTTTGAAGAGACCTGAAGTCCTTCAATGGCTTTCCCCTCGGGTGGTCGATGTTGTTCCTGCACCCCGCCGCGCAGCAGTAGCACGGCAGCCTAAGCATGCCTGTTGGTTGAATCCCTCTTAATGATTCAGGCCCTCTTCTGTATTGAGATCCATGCCCCCACATATGCATCTAAATATATAGATATATATATATATATATATATCCAAATAATTCATTAAATATATAGCTATGCATGTATAGATAACTTATTGTCTCTCTTCTTCAATGTTATGGTTGTTTTAGGATCAATAAATATGAAATTTTATATCAGATTAAAACACCCTTATAGTCGTATCCGCTAGATTCAACCTTGAGAAGGCATGCTACATTTCACAAAGAAAAAGGTGGAATTATGATTGCAAATGGCATGGGATATTATTTTATCAATATTTTGGGGAGGCAACTGTAGATAATCAGAAGTGATCCAGCAGTCAATTAATGTTATGGAGCACAGACTTCAAGTTCTTGCTAAGGAAAAAGGAACATCGACCGTCTTGTTCAATCACTTGATGTGAACGTTACTGCAAGCTGTCTATCCATGGCTACTCTCAGTTGGATCATCAGACACAAACAGTGAAAGTCTCTCAAACACTGTCAATCATCAAAATCCATGCAAATTTATCTAACACACCCGCCTTAAGTACTACGAAGTGCTCTATTCTCAACCATAGAAACAACTGCGAAGTATGAAAAGGTAAAGAGACAAGAAAAAAATGTAAACTTTTTTTTTTTTACAAAGAAATCTTCGTGATTCAAAATGTTGTACGAGTGAATTCGGACTACAAGATCGCGCAATAGATCAGTGATGAAGCAAACTTCAAGCTTAAGATTAAGTTAGAGATCATAAAAATATAGAAAAAAAAAGATGGTATAAATAAAATAGGAAACGCATTATCCACCTTTTTTTATTTCCTTTCTTCCCCATTAGAATGTGAAGATAAAACTCAAATGAGATAGCAAAGCAAAGAAGAGGCTATGGGAAATCAATTAAGGATGTATCAGCCAGTAAATAACTTAATATATAATTAGCTACCTGCATGTTGTTGTATCTGTTGAAGGTCTTAAAACAAACATGGCAGGAGAACTGGGTAGGACCAATGAGAATCTGTGAAGGTGTAGGGATCCAATACTGCCCCTTGTTGAGTCTGTTTAATGGGTGTCCAGAAACATCACTCTCTCCACCGTTTGATCTACCACTGATTATTTCCGACGAGTTAGGTGAAGATAGAACAGAAGACTGCAGATCAGCTGCACTAGGGCTTGGTAACCCTATCCGTAACGCCACTGTTAAACCACCTTCCTCCTCCTCCTCTTCTTGTTCTTGAACCTTTTGATCATCCACTGAAGAAGAAGAAGTTCTTCGATGATGTCGATCTTCATCGCGTCTACTTCCTCTTGATGGGCTTGAGCTGAAAAGAGGGAGGACTTCTTTCAGAGGAGGAGAGGGAGGTGTTGCTAATACTATTTGGCGGTGGAAGGAGGAGGTGGAGGAGGAGGAGCTGTTGTGGTGGTTGATCACGCAGGTTCTTGTTGAAGAGTAGACGTTTTGAGGAGTAGGGTTTTGAAGAAGCTGAGAGGAGTTTGAAGAAGAAGAAGAAAAATGATGCAGATGATCTAAATGGATCCATCTGTAGAAGAGATTTGAGTAAGGGTCTGCCATGGCAAAACAACAGAAGAAAAGTTAAGAAAAGCCGATGAACTGGCTGTCCAGACTTTGCTTTTAGAGATGGAGAGAGAGAAAGAAAAAGAGGAATATGGCCGAAGAGTGGATGGTGAGGAGAAGAAAGAAGAAGGGTACTGAATTCCCAAGGGGGAAAAACCATAATTTTCCCTTTAATTTAAATGAAGACCCTTTAATTTTCCCACCATTAACTTTGGCTTTTTTTCCTTTTTTTTTTTTGTGATCGTGATTAAATATATAAATAATTTTTTTATGTTTTAATAATATAAATATTTTAATATTTTGTTAAAATATTAAGAAAAAATATTTATATTTTTTAAATTGTTTTTATCTTAACTGTTGAGTAATATAAATCTAATAGTTAAAAAACGATACCCAATGCAACCCCTTGATCCACTAAAACCCTGCAGCGAGTTCGTCGTCATCACTGTTGCTCAATTATCACCTTCTATTTGGGTTGGGGAGACAGAACATTAGCAATATCTGAAGGTTTATTTTTTTAAAAAAATTTAATAACTATTTCTTTTTTTTAAAAATAGTTCTAGTGTTGTAATATATAATTTTTGGGATAAATTTTCTATATTTTGATCTCATGAGATTCAAACACCATTAAAAAATTTAAAATATACATTTACGTTGATTGTTTCATATTTTGTGTTTTATGACAATATGTACATATCAAAATGTAACTTCCAATGTGACCGGTTAATTTTTTTTTAAACTTATACATTATAAAGCTGATGATAAATAAATTAAAAAATATAATAAAAATAAAAAATCAAAATAAAAATTGAGAATACAAATTTTAAAAAATTGAAATATTTTTTTTATTTTTTTTCCGTTTCCTTTCCAGCCTCTTGCTCATTTATAATGTGTAGGAAGAACCCTAAATTTACGTCGGCGATTTAGCAATGTGCCTAATTCCAAAGAAGGAGATAAAAGAAAAACAATAGCCGACATATTTACAAGTATTGTTAAAAATTTGAAACATCAATAAAAATAAAATTATTAATAATTATATAATAATTATATAAAAAAATCATATGTAAAAAGTTATTGGCAAAATATAAGATGTTTCACTATTTTCAAAAGAAAGGATATAAGAATAAACGAATATGAGTTTTATTTTTGAAATATTATCAAACTTTAGTTTAAAATACCATATGCCTAAGCAAAATTAATCGGCCCAAAAGTGTATTAGGTTTATACCACGGGGAGTTTCCCGTGTCTACAAATATCTTAAAAAAATTAATTATTATACACCACAAATAAGAAAATGTGGAGGTCCAAGAGAATTTCTTGGATCATAATAATTTGAATTTTCAGTTATTGAATCACTTAAACATGCTATTGCATAAGGGAAATTTATAAATTCTTAGGACTTATTTGATTCATAAAATATAAAAAATATTATTAAAAAATATATATATATAAATAATTGTTTTTTAATATTGAAAAAAATTATATTAAAAATATAATTAAATTGTAACTGTTTATTTATTTCGCGAAAGTTAAAATTGAGAGGTGAATGAATGGATATTCAACCAGAGATGCAGTCATCATCATCAATTCATTCATTGATGATGACATGCCACCGACCATATAAGTATTGAAAAGCTAAAAGTGTGGTAAGTTAAAAGGCTATTTTTTATTTTTTAATTTAATAGATATCGAATACCCAACCTTCTGCAATTTGTCCGGCCCACTTCTGCTATGCGAGACACGTGACAGGCCGTGCAATTTTCGTATATCTATTATATAATTTAATGAATAAATTTTAATATAATAATATTTTAAAAATATAAAAATTATTTTAAAATTATTTTTTATACTAATATTTTAATATTTCATAAAAAATAAATATATTTATTTAATACGATCTAAAATAAACTGACTTAACCCAAAATTAAAATAAAATCTAAATATTAATGGCCTAGATCTAGGATAACAGAATCAATCAAACCTTTGGAATAAGATGCAATAGGGCATTAAATATGGCATTTGATATTGATAAATTGTAATAATCAACCGAGAGGTAATAATACAATAATAATGGTCTAATTCAGAAACAGTTAAAACGATACTCATATTAACAGTCAGAAAATTTTTTAAATTAAATAAAATGTCGACTGCACTCTACGAGTAACGCATTTCATTCAATGTCATAAAACACATTTTTGCATAAGCAATAGTTCATTGCAGACTAATCGGTTAAAATTCTGATTATAAATACAAAACTTTCAAAATCAAATAAGAGAGGTTCAACAATGATAACAAAAAAGACACTAAAGTGAAAAATGTATTTAAATAATCGGAGCCAAATCCTCTCGACTCACATTCAACCATTCCATTTTTAAATTTACACTTTTCTTTTGCTTATTTCTATATCTTTTATAAAGACCATTAGTTCAAGTATCGGATAATATATTAAAAATGAGTATTGTATATTTTTAGCCATGTATTTAATTTATTATAATATGTAAGATAATGACTTTTAGCCATAAAAATTAAGCTCACTACTACTCAAATTAGTTGAAGGATTCGTAAAATTTTAAATTATTGGGATAATTCAAATAAGTGATAATTCGTTCGGTATTTATAAATTAATCAACGACGGAAAGAACGTGTCAAAGAAACTGCACGTTGCAGTTCCGTGCGAGCCTCTCTCCCTCCATTAATTTTGTTAAAAAATAATTTATTTATTGATTTTAGGGATTTTGTAGATATATATTTTTTGTTGATATTTCAATTGA
>JAOVVI020016955.1:0-10743 GCA_028571085.2 Nepenthes alata | reverse complement strand
AACAAAACATCACAAGTTCTATTCCACTGTCTGCGGGATCCAGTTCCCTTAACCACAACAATCATTCCAAATTCACATGAGAGACCAGATTTTATACCTCAGATGATCACATGTCACTTTGAACCCTCTGGGACTCATTTCCTTTTCTCCAACACACGGATTTACATTTGGGTTCTTACTTTTATGTTTAATCAGTTAAACGTTACTTCATTAACAATTATAAAATCATATCACTTTTATTTCCTCATTTTCTTTCGGGTGAACCATGTCAGGTTCCTTTTTTAACGCCCGGACGCCATGGACAGTTCGATACTTGAGGAAATGGACATCTAGCGGACACGTACGCGCGATTCGTACACTATGTTTCGTATTTTGATCTCGATTCAACTTAACACGGGGATGGAAGCATGCAACTTCCCATCCATTTTTGTATTAATAGTAACATGGAACTTTTAGGGATCCCGGATGCCATGAACGGGTCAAAACTTACGGAATTCGGCATCCGGTCGATACATACGTATAATTGGGATACGGGAATTCATATTCTAGAGTTCTTTCATCATTTCACGAAGGTAGAAACATACATTTTCCACCTTCGATCTCGGGTGAACAGTAACAGTGCTCGTTTAGAGGGCCCGGAGCTGCGAACAGGTCGAAACGTATGAGATCGAACCCGCGGCCGACATATATACATCATTGGGACGTGGGGATTCACATTTTGAGGTTAATTTCATGATACATGGTCAAAAAACGGGAAATCCCTAAAATCCCATGGGTTAGGGTTTCGGTGAAATCCACCCGGACGAATCGGACACGATTCGGACAACTAACTACATTTTTCTTAACCCATACTCATTGGTTTCAAGATTCTAACGTTCACCGCGGGTATTGACACAAAATACCCAACAAAAATACATAAAATATCGTAAGAGAACGAGAAGTGGGTATGAGAACACTTGTCTCGACATGAGCTTTCACTTTTATACCTGGCTCTCGGACGGATCTGGACTCCCGGGCTCAATCTCCATCCTTCTCTCTCTAAAACCCGCACTCCCTCTCTCTCTAAAACCCTCGGCCAGTGCAAAAATGAGGGAGAGAGAAGCAGATCGCGTATTTGTACTACGCGGACCGCTCGAGCTGCCAACGGGCGAAACCTCCACTGGATTTTTTGCTCGATCCACGGCTCGAGCGCCCAGCAGGCGCAAGCCTGCTGGTAGGGCTTCAGCAACCCACACCCGAATAATTTTTCCTGATTTTTCTATCGATACTAACTCTTAATCTTTCCATGGGATTAGTATTGATCATCAACATACTAATCACCTCATTAATATCAGGTTTTTAAATCCGGAACCGCACATCAGGTCCAACATGACTTTAGAGCTTTCGGATGAAATAATCCTCCAAAAATGATTGACAATAATATTTTTCAAAAGGCACAATTGAGCATATATAATTATACATAATTTAAATGTCAATTAAATAAAATGAAACCAAGCAAAAATACCGATATGGCTTGGGTGAAGAGTGCCCCGTATGTGCAAATCAGACAAAACTTGAAAAATTGAAAACCCAACTAGTAAATATCCACATTCATGACTTGGGTTTTCATTATCTCATACTAAAACATGTATAAAATTTAAAATAGTCAGTTAAACGAGATCCAAGCACAGGTGAACAATACCGGTGCGGGTAAGGGTTTTGGGGTTGCACAAAAACTGCATAAAATCATCAAATCAGACAACAAATGGATAATTACCCGTGTCCAAATCGTGGGTTCCATAAAATATGTTCGTGGGTCGAGTATCGGGATAATAATACCTAATGGGAGTCGAACGAAAAAAAAAAGAGAGAACAAAAATGGCAAGGGTGCACTTTTATCGACTCAATCTATCACATCTCTAACTAGCTTGAAGTCGAAATTAGACTCAAAAGCCTCGATCTCCACTTCCCCTTTCTTCTCCTTCTCACCACTTCTCTCTCCTGCACGACTCTCTCCGCATGTGCAACCGCTGTTGCTCGACCTACCATTGTCACGTACGGTCACCGCCGGCCACTGCCGACCACCTGCATGCCGCCTTCTTCCATGGCGAACGCTCCTCTCTCTCCTCTTTTCTTTCCCCAAAACCATCGCCCGACTCTGCTTCTTCTTCTATTATTATTATTTTTTTATTATTTTTTATTATATATATATATTTTTTTATTTTTATATTTTAAAATCCAAATCGATAATCGAATGATATTTTTTATATTTCAGAACCTAAATCGATACTCGGATGACAGTACGGTGATACTTTTGGGGCCGGTCTAATTGACCCAAATATCCCTATAAAATTTTATAATATTTAATTAATTTTTATCACGCTCAAATTATCTAAAATAATAAATGATCCTAATTAAATTGAATAAAAATTTAGCATATTATAAATATCCTTCTACGGATGACAAAAAGGCAAACATGAAAAGTGTCCTATTCTTCGGCCGTAGGTAGTTTAACATATATTATGGTGTGTATAGGATCGGACATCACTCATACTGTTGGAATGGTTATCCGTTTTCTGTCAAATCTTGATAAGAAATATTGATACACGGTAAAATAGATATAAGATATCTCCGTGGAACTTTCAAACTATACTTGTATTTCGGAAGCGACAAACTACTTTTAGTTAGATATATTGATGCAGACATTGCAGGCAATGTCGACTCTTGCAAGTCCATCTCAGGATATTTAGTTATATTTGAGAGAGGGATCGTTTCTTGGCAATCTAAGTTGTAGAAGTGTATTACTCTCTCAACCTTTGAAATAAAATTTATTATTGTAATGGAGGCAAGTAAGAAGATATTGTGAATGAAGAAGTTCATCCAAAAATTTGATTTGAAGTATAAACGATACGTGCTACTTTATGACAATTAAAGTGTAATTCACATTTGTAAAAAGTTATCATTTTATTTTAGATTAAAACACATTGATGTGAGATATCAATGGGTGCTAAATGTTATTGACTCAGAGTTGTTAGTATTGGATAAGATCATGATCAATGAGAATGGATAGGATGTAATGACTAAAAGGTTACAGAGAGAAAAGTTTAAAATTTGTCGAATTATTATTGGGATGATGATTGCCCCCACACAGTCATTATGAAACGTTTCTTGCATTGTGGATTACTCCCGTGTGGGTCCCATACCCATTTGATTGGTTGTCCAGTGGCTTGAAAAAGGATGCATGTGTATTGTACTCATCTAGAAAAAATTGTAGATTGGCTCGTGACAGACGCCTAATACGCGTATGAGTGCCGATTCCAAATTGGATGACGCATGAGGAGAGCTCGAGGGACGCTCAAACAGGACTTCCAAAATGTCCCATGCCTTAGGCGTACTTGAGGGGCTGCTCATGTTCCAAACACAATAGGTGCGTGCCTCAATGAGCGCTCGATAGACGTTTGAGCGCCGATTTCAGATTGAATAGCATCTGAGAAGAGCTCAAGGGACGCTCGAGCAGGATTTCTAAAACGCTTGAGGCATACCTGAGGGACGCTCGAGCAAGACTTCTAGAATGTCCTATGCCTGAGGCGCACTTGAGAAACCGCTCGTACACCGAACGTAGTAGAAGCACCCTCGAGAGGCACCCGATGGGCACTTGAGTACCAATTTACAGTATAAAAATACACTAACACGTTTTTAAGGTAATCACTTTGCAAATTTGACACTAGAGAGTGCTGACTTAGTGGAAAAAAGAAGAGAATGAGAGAGAAAATGGATAAGAGAAAGATTCTGAGTATATAAGTAAATTACGAATTGTATTCCAATCTCTACCGATCTTGAATACGCTATTCTTGAAATTGAAAAAATATTTTACCAATCTTATTTTTCTCTTTCATCTTATAATAATTATTATTCGAGTTTATTTATTACAAGATATTGAGCTTTTTTTTTATGGAGTTTGTATAACCAATCTAATTGTATAGTAGATATATTTAAGATGTATCATTATGTAATTTTTTTCTCTTATTCTCAATAAGGCTTTTCACGTAAAATCACGTGTTGATTCAATATTTGTGATTGTTACTTGGTTGTTGTATGCTGTTGATTCTTTTCTCGCGGTTCAAATAAATTGTGTTGGTCCCAACAACTATGTCCAAGCATTGCATAATTTTTTTACTTTTCTATTGCCAAGATAGACAATATGCTGCTATATATCGAAGAATAAAATATAATTACATTACTATATAATTATTATATGATAACAATAAGTAAAAAAAAAAAGAAAAGTTTAAAATAAATTATCATATAATTTTCTCATTTAAATAATTATGATAAAATAAATAAGAATTATATTGCATGACCCTTTATGATACCAATCATCAGAAATTAAGGATTGATATATATATATATATATTATGGGAAATAGATAATATTATATGATGGCCCTTCTTGAGAAAAACATTTATGCCTGAATAGAAAGATAAGAGTTACTCATACTTTCCTTATAGATTATTTTTTAAAGTCAAATAGTGTAGTCATTTTAATATAAAAAGATATATCTTTTGTAAAGTGTTGCGTGCTTTCATTAATATATATTTTTATTTTATTATATCTATTTTTTTATGAATAGTTACATATATATATTTTTTTATCAAAAAAGTAATTAAATACTATTTATATTTTAAATTTTGTTTAATTAAACTGTAAACCAGATATAATTAATATAAATATAAATTTTAAATATCATTATTAAAATGGTCTATATTTATATATAATATATAGATCAACTAAAAATTATTTTAATCTTAAAACTTAAATGATAAATATATAACAATTAATCAATGATTACAAATTATATCTGATTTATTTAATACATTTTTGTGTAGCTAGTAGCCTGGGAAAGAGGAAGGGAAGGATGGATACTTTGAGACGTGTCCCAAGGGGCACGGGTGTGAAAATGAGGGGCCAAAAAACAATGCAGGTGGAAGATGAAGGCGAGTGGGACAATAATGAATCGGGGAAGATTCCTCGAAGCTATTAGAATTGAAAATTATTTAAGGACAATCGATATTTTAAATAATAAACTAAAATTAAGTCTTTGAAAAAAAAAATCACAGCTATTAGACTTAAAATTGAGAAATTATTCCATGCAATGCAGCACCCCTTCATACTTCATACGAGGATGTGATGGAGATTAGAAAGGGTGATGAAGTGTTCCTAAATTTAAATTATTATACGAATTAAAAAGTCATTTGATCTCTTATAACATGTCAAATTAAAAAAAAAAATTGGTCTCCATTCCTAATAATTTTGGATCTTACATAATAAAATAAATAAATAAATATTTCTATGAGAAAGAAAGATGGAGGATATAAAGTGCATGGATGCACGTAGAAGGGGGTTGAGTTTGGATTGGATATACCGAGACTCTCTCTCGAGTATATCCTCCAACATTTAAATTAGAAATCTTTTCTTTTAGTGAGAAAATGATAGATAATGTAAGGAGCTTGAATTCACATAAGAGGGGGGTGAGTGTGGATTGGATGACTAGGCACCGATGGATGCATTCGGTAGAGAGTGGCTTTTGAGAAAGTTGGCACTCGTGGATTGAATAGATTGAGTCATGATGGCTTGGGGAAAAGCTCTTCCATCCTTTTGGGATGCTCAAGGGTGAAGGTCATTCAGGCCTTTTGGGATGCTCCAATGTTAAAATTTATCAATTTTATTTTCCATAGAGACAGAGAGGTATTTATAGAATTGAAGCCAATGCGACCTCGCTTAGACCTCGTGGCTAATGTCGGCTACCTTGGGCAGGTCCATTGAGTTAAGACGCCGATTGTGCATAGGATGCATATGGTAACTGTGATTATCTAAAGACATTATTTCCTTTGCCGGGACAATCCTAGATGTCGTTGCATGGTAATGGATGTTCGAGAAGATTTATTGATTCGCAACTATCATTGTGGGATGATATACAATCATGGGTAATATTTTTAAAATATTTATTAAGATATCATGATAGACATCATAGTCACATTATGGCAAGTTCTGCTTACTTGCTTGCGCTATGTTATCATGGTTATCGGTGGCTATGCAGGAGGGGTGACTGCAGGGATTGTACTGTGTATAACCCTAGTCGTCCCACTCCATAATGAACAATCTTCGGCCAACTTGTCTAGGCCAACCACACCACTAATAGGTTTTTGATTCAACAATCCACGTGATGGGTCGCCATCCTCTAAGCTTCTCTCCTTTTGGTGGGTTGAACTGACCATTATTGTATTTTTTGGGCTTTGGCCGTAAGAAAACATCCGTTGGGCTTCAACCCCCATGCATTGGGCTCTGAGCTGACTAGTGTTCTGCCAAACCCATAAAGTGTTGAGATTGATTCAATGGTCACTCAAGTTTTACATATTTATAAAAATAATTGATTTATCAAACAAAAATGTTATCTATAAAACATTTAACTACTTTTTTTTTAAATAATTCTTAATAATATTTTGTGCCATTTAGCTTGTGTAAAAAAAACTGAATAATTACAGTCAGAAAATATTTATATTTATGCACAGTGATAATATTTTCATTAGAAATACTTGGATGGTTATGCACAACTGGGGTAGATGCGTGCTGGGAGGCGGCCTATGGTGCGGTGGGGTGAGGGGTATCGAAGGCCAACAACTTTACATAAAATCCTTATTCACTGCAGATATTATATATTTTTTCTATTGGAAATACCTAATTATAGATATGGTAATATCATACACAGATAAAACACTTGTTAGTCAGCATATTTAAAAGATTTTAAAATAATTATTTTAAAAGGTATAAATCAAATAATATGTACAAATTTATAAGGAGATTGAAGCCTTAAAAAGTTGTTGCACAAGTCACATGGTAGTTTGTGTTTGTGCCAAAGTAGATCCTAAAACCAAAATTTGGTACCCCACCGACGTGTATATATATATATATATATTATCGCCTTATAATATATCCGATATCATTGGCCATCACAAATTTTTAGCAGCATAAGTATCAACTTTTCCAGCTGGTGCTTCTTTGCCGACCCTGGCCATTATGCCTCTATGCCCTCCCAATTTCTCACATTTTTACTGGCTACGCAATTGTAGAGTCTTAGATTAAACTACCGGTCGTTTTCACTTAAATATGTATAATCTCGATATCTTGCGTTATGGTAAAAATCAGTAAATATGATATTTTTCCGAAAATTTAATTTTAACCACGTTCAAGTCAGTTGGCGTCAGCCGTCAATCAATATAATCAGGATGTCCAGTGGGACCCAAATCTAACGGCGATCATAGATTTTGTTTTTTTCCTCCGAAATCTACGGTTAACCTTCGCTCCCCCAAATCTCTCTTTGTCCAACGCGTTTCCAGCCGGAAAACATCGTCTTTTACTTTTCCATTTCAAACCCCAAGCTAGATCTCAAATCAAATCACCCCCTCTTTCTCTCAGAATCCTTTCACGATAGCAACCACGCAGACAACAATGGCGTCCTCAACCCGTGAAGAGAATGTGTACATGGCGAAATTGGCAGAGCAAGCTGAAAGGTACGAGGAGATGGTCGAGTTCATGGAGAAGGTCGTCGGAGCGGTGGAAACCGAGGAGCTCACCGTCGAAGAGCGGAACCTCCTCTCGGTGGCTTACAAGAACGTGATCGGCGCTCGCCGAGCCTCGTGGCGCATCATCTCGTCCATCGAGCAGAAGGAGGAGAGCCGAGGGAATGAGGAGCACGTCTCCATGATCCGTGACTACAGATCTAAGATCGAGAAGGAGCTGTCGTCGATCTGTGACGGGATTTTGAAGCTGCTCGAGTCACGGCTCATCCCTTCGGCTACGGCTGGGGACTCTAAGGTGTTTTATTTGAAGATGAAGGGAGATTACCATAGGTATTTGGCTGAGTTTAAGACTGGTGCTGAGAGGAAAGAGGCTGCTGAGAGTACCCTCACGGCATACAAGTCGGCTCAGGTTTGCTGCTTATCTCTCCCCCTGTCGCTTTAATGCACGGTTTAATTTTTTCCTCTTTTCTTTTTTTTTTTAAAAAGTAGTAGGTTTAATGATAACGATCTTCGTATAATTTTGAATATTAGGGAGTGGTTTTTAATTGAAACTTGTGCCTTCATTGTGCCTACTCGAGATATATTTGTGCGTGTCTGATTCAGGCGGATACTTTCATGCTTTCTCTTGCACGTCTTGGATTGTTTACTACAGCTTGAAAATAGATCCCTTTTTTATTTTTTTATTTTTTATTTTTTTTGTAGATATCGAATCGCCAATGCTTCTTCCCCCCTCCCCTCCACCCGGCGTGGGGATCTGATAGGTTAGTTTTGTTGGTGCTAATAAATTGTATTCGTGAGAGACTTAGCCATTTATCGGTGTTTAGGCTCTTTAGGGTGTGTGCGGGTCTTGATAACCCTTCTTGGAAGCTCTTCTCTTGATCCGGTTCCCTTGAGTAACTGTGGATCAGTGATCTAGTTCTCAATTCCTAGAAACCACGTGTTTTAAATTTGAAATTTCATCAGATTTCTTAAACTGAATTTTCTGCACACAACAGGAAGTGTTGGGCTGTGTAGTTTATGGGTGAACGTCCAAAGAACGTTGAGTTGAGCGAACGTGTTGGAATATAAAACCATCTGCTAATACTTGAGATTAATTGCTTCCTTGACACGCTGACCCTGAAAAGGAAGGGCGACATGGTGAAGTGACGGGCATTGCTCTCTTTGATGATATGTTCAGGACGAAATTTATATCAACGATTTGACATAATCATTTAGTATTTCTATTTTATTGTAAAACTTCATGGACATCGTCTTGCTATCTGATTGCTTCCTAATATTCGTACTTTTGTGGTGTTGTAATCATAATTTATTATGTTTACAGGATATTGCAAATTCTGAGTTAGCTCCAACTCATCCTATCCGTCTTGGACTGGCTCTCAACTTCTCCGTGTTTTACTATGAGATCTTGAATTCTCCTGATAGGGCTTGCAGTCTTGCCAAACAGGTAAATTGAAGTTTCAGATCTTTATGTTGTTTTCTGTTGCGGTATACTGAATGGAGGTGTTACCATTGAAAATTGATGTGCTTGGAATGTTTTTTAGTTAGTAATTAAAATCATAGATAAAAAAGTGAGATTGTAGTACTGTACTGCACTTTATTTGTCGTCAAAATGCATTGAACTTTGTTCCTGTGCTGTCATTAGGCCTTTGATGAAGCCATTGCAGAGCTCGACACACTAGGGGAGGAGTCATACAAGGATAGCACTTTAATAATGCAGCTTCTTCGTGACAACCTCACACTCTGGACCTCAGACATGCAGGTAGTAGTGATCTGCTCCTCCCCTATTAGCTTGGTACTTGTTTTCTGCCGGTTGAGAGTGTTTTCACATCTAGGAAACCTGTCAGGGTAATGTTGGTTTCTTCATTGATTCTGTTTCAGGACGATGCTGCTGATGAGATCAAAGAAGCATCCAAGCCTGATGGGGAACAGACCTAAAGGGTACTTATCCTTGACAATAACTTCTCCTTGGTTGTTTTTTAGAGGAGAAGGTGCGTGTGGTGGAGTGTCTATGGTTGTAGGTTTTCTCATTTCAAGCTCTGTTTCTTTGCCATATTGAACTGGCGATGTTTATGAATGATATATAATTTGATGGTTGTGGTAAATCTTTGAGCCTCTGCTATTTGTCAATTCTACTTCTCTTAGTTTTCAAAGCTGATTTGCCATGTTTCAAATTGATGATTGTGATATATCTCCGAGCCTTGTCTAGAATACCCGGAGTTCCTATTACCATGCATGATGGTACTATCATTACTCATCTCGCGGCAATAATATCTTTGTGTTGGGGATCACTCCCGTAAAGAAGTTCGTATGGTTGAATAACTTGGGCGGAGCACGAATGCTATGTTCTATAAATGAATAAAGTTTCGGTCAAGTGAGAGTTGACCGAATTGGCGGTCAACTGAAAGTTGACCGGATTTGCGGTTAACATTTTCGGTTTAATGTTAACCGGTTTGGAGGTTTAGTTAACCATTTTTTTGGAGATTCTTGGAGGGCAACTTCTCAGACGGTCAACAGGAGTGTTGACCGGTTGTAAAGAACATGGACGGCCAACAGTTGGCTGCCCCGCTTGGAAATCCTGTACAATGGCAACTCAGCAGAATTCTTAAGGATATATATGATCTCAGTCGGTTATGCTGATGACGGTTTTTTTTGGAAGGAATATTCACATTGTTGGCAATGATTAATTCTGTCATTTTATGCGAAAATCATTACCCTAGTTGTGCAGTTTTTTAGGCAATTTTGTTTAACTGTGGGTGGATTAGAGAGTTTTTCTTTAGGGAGTGAAAGAGAAAAACGGTGAAGTAGTGTGTTCTTCAATTTTCTCTTTGTTATCTATTGTTGTCTCCAAAATCTCTCATAGTGAAATACGTTTCAGTGGACAGATTGTCCTGTAGTTTTTCCCTTGATTGAGAAGGGTTTTTCATGTAAAAATATTGTGTTCATTGTTTATTCTTCATTCCTTTTCTTTATTGACTTTATAGAAATCGGAAAAGTAGTCCGCTCACTTTTCCAACAATTGGTATCAGTGACTTGATTCCAAACTCTGTTTTAATGGCATCTTCGTCGTCAAATAATCTGTCATTCAACATTGAGCTGTTTAACGAGTAGGGAAACTTCATTCTCTGGCAAGAGAGGGTGAAGAATATTCTGACGAGGGAAGGGACAGTGAAGGCGCTGAAGAAGAAGG
>JAOVVI020016954.1:0-10744 GCA_028571085.2 Nepenthes alata | reverse complement strand
AACCCGCAAAGAACGGACAACAAGAAAAACAACCACCAAGAGTAAGAAAACTCTCATTCCCTCTTGTCTCTCTATTTTTTTTCTATCATTTTTCTCACTATGGTGCTCTCTACTTACAAATATTTTACAAGTGTGGTAAAATAACAACCTCCATTTCACCCTCGCACAGCGCCCCAGGTGATTTTTCACACACCAACACAATTTTAGCACATTGGTTTTTGGCTTCACGTACTCCTCCAAAACTCGTACTTTATAGAGGGGGATCTGGCCCAAGTTCTACAGCATGCATGCTCTGCAGGTTGCATGCATCAGATGTTCTGCCATCTGTAAATTGCTTTCTGTCACTTTGCAGGCAACTTTCGACATATAGTCTACATGTCTACCAACCCTGGAAAGACAACACTCCGTTATGTCAGTTGTCAACTTTCCACAATGTCCCTGTGCGATTATTCAGCCGGTCAATCTTCTGTTGACCGAATTCCTCTCCCAATCGGTCAACATCCCGTTGACAAGATTTAGCTCTCAGTCAGTCAATTTCTGTTGACCGTCTTTTGCTGTCAGCCGGTCAACCTCCCGTTGACTGGCTTCTATTGCCCGACCGCTAACTAGTCGTACTCTTGTAGTCATGCCTGACTACTCCAGCAATTGCCACTCCGAGATTTGCCTTCTCCGCAAACGGTCTTCCTGGACTTTGCTGCAGCCAATATGCAACATTCCAATATCACACAAAACCTGCGTGATTCGATGACATATATTTGTTAAGTCACCCACAAGGGAATTACCAACCCCGATAAACTTTTCCTCACGAAATTATAAGGTAAAACATTGCCTTTTTCCCGACAACCGTCATAGACTGCCTTTCGAAAGCTTCCCGTCAATTGGGAACCCGACACTGCCCTCTGTAAGCTTGAATGATACATTTTTTCGCTCCACTAAACCTGGAGTAGTCTAACTCCCATTCAGTTTCTTCCCCACGGTTGAATCATTCTCTCTTACATTCTGCCTTCGGCAACTCAGCTGCGTCGTTGGCCCTACTGGCTCCGCTCTTGGCCCTGCATGGCTCCGCTCTTGGCCCTATTGAGATTCGTTGTATTTTTACCGGTCCTTCCAACTCAACACTAAATGGCAAGCTCATCCACAACGACACTAGAATTTTTACTTCGACATCCTCAACCTTGGCAGCTACACTCCTGCGACACTTTACACGATGGATTTTTCTCTATAACGCTTCACTCTACCCCGACCCATTGATAGCATGTTAGCACCTCCGCAGATAACTCTTTTCGATCAGCACCTTCCGTAAGTAGCCCTTTTCGGGCCTGGGGTGATTTCAACTATCTCTGATATCACTTGTTGGTATCAGAAATGGGTTTGATCGTAGCATCTTTTCTGATACCACTTGTAGGGGTTTGAACAACCTGATTCACTCGATCCAGCGCAACAAAAACTTGAACCCTCCGTTATCGTCAGCTACTAATTTAATGGGCACAAGTAACAAAAGATGTACAATATTTTCAACGTGAAAATTCCTTCTTATCTAAAGAAAAAAATTACGGGATAAACTCTAAAAATTTTTATTATGTAAAATCGGTTATAAAAATCCCGAGATAGAAAACAAGTAACCCACCCTGGCAATACAAGCCTCTGAAGAACAAACAATAAGAAAAATAATTACCAAGAGTAAGAAAACTCTCATTCCCTCTTATCTCTCTATTTTTCTTCTCTCATTCTTTTCACTGTGGTACTCTCTACTCATAGACATTTTATGAGTATAGTAAAACGGCAACCTCTGTTTCACCCCCGCACACATGCGTACTGGCGCACAGTGACCCTAGTGATTTCTCACACACCAGCACAGCCCTTGGTGCCTAGCACATTGGCTTTTTGGCTTGTCGCACTCCTTCTCAAGAAGCAGCACTTTATAGAGGGAGATCTGGCCCAAATTCTATAACACGCATGCTTTGCAGGTTGCGTGCATTAGAAGCTCTACCATCTGCAAACTGCTTTCTGTCACTTTGTAGGCAACTTTCTGCACATGATCTGCATGTCTGCAAACCCTAAAAAAACAAATGTCCGCTACGTCAGCTGCCAGCTTTCCATAATGACCTTGGGCTATTACTTAATCAATCGGCCTTCCATTGACTGGATTTCTCTCTCAGTTGTTCAACATCCCCTTGACCGGATTCTTCTATCAGCCGGTCAACTTTTTGTTGACCATTTTTTACTGTCAGCTGATCAACCTCTCGTTGATCGACTTTTGCTGCCCGGCTGTCGGTCGGCAGTACTCTTACAACCTTGTCTAGCTGCTCTTACAATTGGCCCTCCAGCAATTGCCACTCTGAGATTTGTCTTCTTCGACAAACGGGCTTCCTAGATTTTGCTACAACCAGTATGCAGCACTTCGACATCACATAAAACCTGTATGATCCGATGACGTCCATTTGTTGAGTTATATATAAGGGAGTGACCAACCCCAACAATGCATACTAATAAGTTTGATGGCAACAACAATTCTATCATACATCTACAAATATTGAAAAAGTACAATGATGTTAGTATATATTAATAATTGATTTAATAGTATATTTTAAATAGTGTAATAAGTATTTATAAGTTTATTAATAGTAAAATAAAATATTTTTAAAAAATATTTAATAATTTTAACTATTTTTTAAACAATATTTATAATTGACTCAATCATTGAGATATTTTTGTTATAAAATATTGTTAAAATAGAATAAAAAAGGTATATAATATCTGACATTTGATATGTTGAGTTTTATTTTGCTGGACAATCAATCATTTCTTATAACTCAAATTGTTTTGTTTATATAATATTTTAAATTATTACTTCCAAAAAGAAAATGTTGAAATAAATAAATCAATATTTTTTATTTTTTTATATAAAAAAATAATTTTTAAAATATTTTTAACAAAAATATTAATAATATGATGCACATATCTTATGTAGAATAATTTACTATTTAAATTTTTTTAAAAATATGATTTAGACAAAAAATAAAAAAATTATTATTTAAAATATTGTCAAATGTAATAGATAAATCTTATGATATATTCTAAATTTATTTATAATTGTATTAATAATTTTAGAAATTACAAAAGTAGTGTGTGGGTGTTCAAAAATGTTAAAATCAATAATTTTTTTATAATTCCTAATTTTATCAATCTAATATGGTGTATAAGATAAATTGTTACATAATAACCACATATAACTATTTAAAAAATATTGAATTTTACTTGTATTAATTTAAAAATTAATTTTTATTTAAATTATAAAAAGATAAATAGCATCATTAATAGTTTATCAGGATATTTTTATGTGTGATGATTGTAAGTATTTCGACACATCGTTTAATCTTGTAATCTTCTTCATGGGAAATGGACTATCTAATTGAACAATATTTTCCTTCAGTCTGTCACGACTTAACTATTGGTTATGTTAAAAACTCCTGACCCTATGCCACTTAAAAATTAGTTCGATTTGAATTAAAAATAATTATTATCTTTTATATTTTTCATGTATCTATTCAAATATTTTATACTTTTAGAACTCACACATGTATAATCTTTTTTATATAATTT
This sequence comes from Nepenthes alata, assembly GCA_028571085.2. Classification (NCBI taxonomy): domain Eukaryota; kingdom Viridiplantae; phylum Streptophyta; class Magnoliopsida; order Caryophyllales; family Nepenthaceae; genus Nepenthes; species Nepenthes alata. The sequence goes on along the minus strand of JAOVVI020016954.1, from coordinate 7,141 downwards.
TTATAAATATTTTGTTCCTGACCATCAACCAATTCATTCTCAAAAAATTGCTATACATTATTGAAACGTATTTTACGAGAACAACTAGAATTAGAAATGGCAGTAGTGATATATTGACCATAATTAAATTATAATTTTCATATTTTAAAATCAATATCACTGTATATATCTTATATAACTTATATAAGACAATCAAAATAAATTTTTCGTATTTATTCACTATCAAAATTAGAAAAGTTATTATCTATGATTAATAGTTAATTTACAAAATAATAAATAGATAATATTAATATATAAAATACATATAAGAATTAATAAAATTGATATAAATATATTAGTAAGTATTAATAACTTTTAAAATATTGAGATACCATCGATACTGTTTTTCTTAGGACAACTATAAAAAGTGTAAGATTTCATTAGGCCAGATTAGAATTTACGTGAAATAATTGTTTTTGAGAAATTGATGAATATAATTAATGCATATCGTTAAGACCCATCATTTGTTTCAGTCATCTCTTTGGTAAGTTTAAAATCCTTGTGCTTGATAGATAGAAATAACACACTTTATATTTAATTTTTATACTAACGGGCCTAATAATTTCCTTGGGCCAGTGGAGACTCAAGCCTAATCACTAGCATGACAAGAGGCCCAATAAGCGACAAACCCAACTTCAACAAGAAGACCCCTCCAGCAAAAGGGACATGGCAACGATCAAATTGATACCCATTGAGTGATGAGTCTAGACAACTAGTGTCAATGGCCCAACTAATAGTACAGCCAGGCTCATCAATCTGGAAGACTCTCAAATAGGCAGTCGACATAACAGTTAGAGCACAAACACACAAAATACTGTCTAAAACTGCCAGACGACTGCACTAGGAGACCGCTCGCAGCTATCGTATCACAGCAAAGCAACGCTTGACACGATAGTATCCGTTGATATCCCCAACAACCAGCAAATCCAAGGCGGGACAACTGTCAGCGGTCTTGGCGCCAAAGTTTTCTCTCACAACGTATTTTAAGCTCCGTCTTTCCTTGAAAAGAAAGGGCAGAGGATAAAAAGGAATACCTAAAAGAGAGAAGGCAACCTGGAGAAGAAGTGGCATATAGGGAAAACACTATCCAGTGTACAACCCTCAAGGATGCGTAGAGCATGATAGCGAGTGAGCCATAATGGAGGGATGCCCCCGGATGAGGCTTACATTTCCTCCAGAAGCCAGCCTCTTTTTCCAGTGCCACACTCTTGGACTCTTAGTGTGCCGCTCCCTTTGACGGGCGCACCAACGAGAGCTTAACCCTCCATCGAGTGAGCCACTCTCTGCGAGTGTATATCCAGACCCACTTTTCACAAGTATGTATCCAATGAGCCACTCTTCGTGAGTATGTACCCAATAAGCCAATCTTGATGAGTGCATACCCAGTGAGCCACTCCATATCAAGTGTACTTACGATCAGGCTACGCCTCAATCGGGCACATTTATAGGAGCCAAGCCTCCTCACGGATCCCCCATTCACATGCAATCATACATTTTTTACCATCATCCTTACATCTTCCTATTTTTTAAGAAAGATTTCTAACTTAAACGTCGAAAGATAAATCGGAAAGTAAATCCAGCCAATTCTCTGATATCTTATTTGTAATTTGTGGTGCGTAAATTTCAGGTTAGCAGCAATGGAGACCGAACCTGCTCCGATTTGACCCGCAACGGAATGTTGAAAGACTTTCTAATTCGTATTACAATTCAAAAATTAGAGACGCATCACATACATATATACTTAATATAGTTTTGACACAAGTACCACAACATTTACCATGTATGAAAAAGGTTAAGAATTTATTATTCGTGTAACTTTCTTTGTAAAAAAGAAAAAGAACTTAAGACACAGAATGCTATCATCCATAGGTAGTCTTCATTTCCTCTCTCTCTCTATGCTGTTTTTTATGTTAACTAGTATGATATTAATTTGAGTACAGAAAAATAAATCATTTAATTAATTTTTATACTTCAATTTTTATTTTTATTTGTAATATATAAGATCCAATTTATAAATTCAAGGGACCAATTGAAAATATCATTAGCCAAGATGGGCTAACACATTGTCTTTGGACCATGAAGAAAGCAAAAACAGACGACTATATATATATATATATTTTTTTTATTATTTATTTACCTAAAAGAACATTAAAATATTCTAAATTTTTTAATTTTAATTTTTTTTATTTTACCTTTTATTTCCTATGAGGACTTTTAGTTTGACATCAAGCTTATTATAGGTTATATTTCAAGACGAATCCATCATATTTTAAATTAAATTTAATAGCGTACACGTAATGTCAGATAAATCTAAAATGGTAAAATAATAATAATAATAATAAAGTATAAGCTATTTTAGGATTTTTTTGTGCCACGTTTGTGTTACAAAATACCAAAATATAATAATTTTAGCTAACATTTCATAGAATAAATATGGTATAAAAATAAAACTTAATAAGTATTAGAATATAAAGAAATTAATATAAGTTAAAATAAATAAAATAATTGTGTTATTTATTATTTTTTATTTTCCGAATTAATTTGCCAGAAAGTTGGCTATAAAGTCAAAAAATTGGGATCACATCCCGGAAAATATGCAGCTACAAGCGCCTGAAGAATTGAACATCTTGAGAAGTGTAGAAGTTGACATGTCCAAATAAATAATATATACCATAAATTACTCTGCCTGTAGGGCACGGATGGCTACATTTCTTATAGAGATAGAGTTACCCTATCGCTAAATTTTAATTTTTTATTTAAAAAATTAGCAATAAATAATAAAAAAATAAGAGATAATTAAAAAAAAAACCCCAGTTTGACAAAAATTACCTTATACCGAAGATTCACTCACTTAATTATTTTTCTTACCAAAAAGTGAAGCAAAACTACTCTTATAAAAGAGTCAGTATTCGAGATCTAATAGTTGATGAGAGCACTAAGAGTAAACTTTTGAATATTAAAAATTGTCATTCGAACGCTCGTATCAGTTGAAGTATAACGTCACAATTGATATTGCCAATGCAGTAGAAATTGTGCGCGGGTATTTTTAAGACACCCATTAGGTACTCTGGCCTCTAGAAAGCACGTATGAGTGCTCCGATCATGCGTCTGTTACGAGTTAATTCTCCCGAGCGATCTTAATCATTCTTTCCAGCTAATTCTTGCACCGAAAACGAGCGAATATTTAGATGACTTATCTGTCAGTGTGGGATGTAAAAAAAATAACCTAAAATCTAACATTCCTAACAACCCTTTTGAGATTGGTGCTATAGGTGAATTGATTGAAAAAATATCATTTATTTATTATTTGAATATTTTTGATGATATGATGTGCGATTTGTTTAATATAATAATAAATTTAGATAGTAATAAGTAAATGGGTAAATATTATTATTAAATAATATCCCAAGGATAGCTTAAGAATGCCATCAAAACACCTTAATAATTTAGCTTCAAGCCTATAAACACAAACGAATACTCAACATATACTTTCAATGATTGTAGTTCTCAGTCATGTCGAGGACATATTTAGCACACAAATGATTAAACCCTAATTGCATCAGAATTTTAAAAATGAGTAAATTTTTTTCTCTCTTTTACATACCAATCTAAAAATCATAAAAAAAAAATATTACCACTATATAAAAATATAAATATTTTTAATATTAAGATCTTTAATAGCCATAAGAATACAATAACATTTTAGACCATAATATTCTTTAAAATGTTGTAGGTTCTAGCAGATGGAATAAAATGAGAGCATTTTTTTTTTATCTAAAGAAGATACAAATTTATTTAATATCTGATCTTATATATCATTTGTATTTAATTTGATAAGTTATATCTACAAATGTAATATATAATTATCATAGAAACGATACAACCCCTATTTAAATATATGCCAATGACAATAACCGATAAATATGTTGGGTTATGGGTCACTTTCGTGTGGGCCCATACCCACTTGATATGACGGATGAAGGTTCATATCCTCACCGCATGAAGAAATATCAAGTTGAGCTCGCTAGACGTTCGAGCAGATATTTCAGTAAGGCCCCCGCTCGCTGTGTGCTCGTTAGGAACTCGAGCGGATATTCCAGTATGCGCCACGCTCGCTGTGCGCTCGTTAGGCGCTCGAGCGCGTGCCTATTATATAAAACGCGCACTTTGCGTTTTTAGGTTAGGTGAATTAATTTGAGCGTCATTCCATAAGAGAAAAAGAGAGAAAAGAGAAAGAAGAAGAAGAAGAGGAATATTTGAGCCTTCATTCGAGCTTTTAATCAAGTTTTAATATTCGATAATCACATGTACGTGGTTCTTGTTGCGGAGCAGAATATCTGTCGGACTTTTTCTCTACTCTTGCTCTTTGTATTTCTTGTACGGGTTGTCCAAAATTAGTTGATATTGATTCTTATGATTTGAGACTTGTGTAACCGATCAACTGCTGCTAGTAAAAACTTCAGACTCTATATCCTGTGATTTTTCTCCCTAGTTTTATAGGAAGTTCTTCACATAAAAATCGTGTATTTATTATTTGTGCTTGCTATCATATACTAAGTATTGCCTCACAATTTTAAACAAATACTTATTTCTAACAAGTGGTATCAGAGATTTTGGTTCGTGTTGGATCTTGTGACTTGTTTGAATTGATAGAGGACGGAAATAAGACGATGTGTTTGAATGGCACGAACTATGATATTTGGCGCAGCAAGATGAGCGACTTACTGTTTGTGAAATCGATGCACCATCCGATTTTTGCATAACAAAAATCAGAATCAAAGTCCGAGGAGGATTGGATTTTCGAGCATGAACAAGTTTGTGGTTATATTTGCTAATTTGTGAATGATAATTGTATATAACCACATCCGAAATGAGACACATGTAAGAACTTTGTGGCAGAAATTTGAAACACTTTATACCTCAAAGACATATAATAATAAATTGTTTCACTTGATGAAGCTTATACAAGTGAGGTACAAGGAGGGCACGTCTGTCGCCGATCACTTGAATGAGTTTCAAGGATGTGTTGATCAATTGAGTGGTATGCGCATTAAATTTGATGATGAACTGTTGGGTTTGTGGCTTTTGACTACTTTACCGGACTCTTAGGAGGTGGTAAGGATTACTGTCGCCAATGCAGCTCCAAGCAGCGTGGTAACCCTTGAGATAGCAAAGGGAGTGGTGTTGAATGAAGAGATGAGAAGTCGATCACAGGGTACGTCCTCTACACACTCCGAAGTGTTAGTCTCCGAGTCACAGGGAAGAAATAAAGGGCGTGGTCCTAAGCCTCCGGAGAAGAGCCGAAGCAAATCCAAATCGAGATATCAGAACCTCGAGTGCCATCATCGTGAAAAGAATGGACACATCAAGAAATATTACTACAAGTGGAAGCGTGAGAATGCTGAGAGTAATGAGAAAAAGGCTGACAAGACCCGAGAGGGAAAAAGAGCTACTGTTGTTACCGGGAATGATCTTTGACTGGTGTGTTATGAGAATGAGGTGGTAAATCTGACTGATTTTGAGACAAGTTGGGTAGTGGATAGTGGTGCTTCACTTCATGTCATGTCACAGAAACAGTTCTTCACATCATACACTTCTGGCAATTTCGGAGCGTTGAAAATGGACAATGAAGGTATGTCCCGTATTGCTGACTTTGGTGATGTGAATCTCACCATAAATAATGGAACCAAGTTGCTGTTGAGGGATGTGAGACATGTCCTGGATATTCGATTGAATATGATCTCGGCTGGCAAGCTTGATGATGAGTGATTTTATAGCACATTCTGCGCAGGTGCATGGAAGCTGACTAGAGGGTCTCTAGTTATGGCACAGGGCAGAAAAGTTTCTAACTTATATGTGATGCAAGTCTCGATTACAGCGTAAGATGTGCATATTGCTAGAGACGAGGAGCTTTCAGATTTGTGGTACCATCGGTTGAGTCACATGGGTGAGAAGGGCCTGAATTGTTTAGCAAAAAAAATTACCTTCGGGGTGTAAAAACAGCTCAACTGAAGACTTGTTCTCATTGCATGACTGGAAAGCAACGACGGATCTCATTCACTGGGAATTCATCTGCAAGGAAGACTAATCTTCTTAAATTGATCCACACTGATTTATGTGGCCCATTCAAGGTGAAGACTCTTGGAGGAGCACTCTACTTCATCACATTCATTGATGATTATTCTCAAAAATTATGAGTGTATCCGCTAAAATTGAAGGATCAAGAAATTGAAGGATCAAGGTTTTATGTTCTTCAAGCATTTTCATGCCTTGGTTGAGAGGCAAACGGGAAAGAAACTGAAATATATCCGTAGTGATAATGGTGGAGAGTACATCAGGGCGTTTGTCGATCTCATGGAATTCGTCATCAGAAGACTCCACCGAAGACACCGCAATTAAATGGGGTAGCCGAACAGATGAATGGAACTTTGATGGAGAGGGTCCGATGTGTGCTTTCAGAGGCGAAGCTCCCTGGCTCATTTTGGGGGGAAGCCTTGAGGGTCGTGGCTCATGTTGTTAATCTGTCACAGCACAGTACCTTAAATGCTAAAGTGCCTGAAACGATATGGACTAAAAAAGATGTATCCTACAATTACTTGCGGGTATTTGGATGTAAGGTCTTTATTCACGTTCCCAAAGATGAAATGACCAAGCTGGAGTTAAAGACCAGACAGTGTATATTTCTCGATTACGGCAAAGATGAGTATGGGTATTGGCTATATGATCCAATTGAGAATAAATCGGTTCGATCTAGGGATATCGTGTTTATTGAGAACGAGTCTATAGAGGATATCGGCAAATGTTTAGAGTTTGTCTCCAAAAATGATGACAGTCGAGCATGTGATTCAGATATTATACCGACACAAGTTCATCAACAGAATGAAAGTCAAGGCAATGCTGAAGATGAAGACGATCACGAGATTGCAGTGTCCGATAATGATGAGGATGAGACTATTCCTCCTGATATTGTCGAGCCTATCGAGATTATTTCACTCCGACGATCCACGAGAGATCGAAGACCCTCTACTCACCTGTCGGCCGAGGAGTATGTGTTACTCACAGACGGAAGAGAGCCCGAATGCTTTGAGGAAGCAATGGAGGA
>JAOVVI020016953.1:0-10744 GCA_028571085.2 Nepenthes alata | reverse complement strand
AGACCCAAATATTCAAACCCAATTCAACGACCCATATACTTCAACGTTATATTTTCAACCCGAAATATAAAATTTTATATTTAAAATTATTAAAATAATTATCCAACAAAATAATAAAATTAAAATTATTCAAAAATGTTACAGATTCTCGCTTAATCATTTTAATAGATTAGCGATACTAGTTTACACGATCTGAACCATACAAATATCACACAAAAAAATTTTAATTGATTCAGATCGTCTCAATTGTTTATTGATCTCAACCCCGTTAGTTGTATTGGTATTGTATGCACTTGCGAAGCGGTCAGATTATTACCCATAATATCCCTAATCTAATCATGGACTCTAACTAATTTGAAATTCTGAGTCAATAACTAGCCCAATTATAAGACAACCTGAGGATCATTCAAACTGACCTGATTATGACTCGTCAAACCAATTTAGATCTCGCAAATCCAGTTGCCACATTAGAACTAGGGTCTCACTCATCAGATGTTGAAAACTATGATGCATCACATAACAAAGCTCACCGACGAAAGCACAACAGACGAACCCCTCGTAGACACGATCACAAGCCTAGATACTATGAACAAGAGCAGGATCCGGATGACCACCTCTTCAAAGATATCAAATTGGATACCCTACTTTTGACGGCTGCTTGGACTATCGAGTTTTCACTCAATGGGTTCGAGATATTGATCGTTTCTTTGAATGGTATAGCATGTCAGAAGATAGGAGTGTTCAATTTGACAACCATAAATGGACCAGAAACGCCCAATTATATTGGAAAAGTATTGAGGACCTCCTAATTAGGCGTCAAGCTGCCCTTGTTCAGAGTTGGGCTAAAATGAAACGACGCCTCCAAGAGAAGTAGTTACTTCATTCCTGCTATAACAACTTACTTGATCAGTGGATTTTCCTTCGATGGGGTAATCGGTCCGTCACTGAGTATGTGAGACAATTCGATAATTTTCGAATGAGATGCCACTTCATTGAGGATGAGGCCACGGCATTGACTACGTTCCGGTAAAGTCTACACGAGGAGTTTAGGAGAGAACTTATCCTCCATGGAGTCACTGCTTTGGACCATGCATATAATCTTGTCCGAGACCATGCACACTCCTGCCACCAACTAAAATCTGTCTTAGGAACCCCTCCTTCCATCGTTGTCCCAACAAGGGAAGCCCGAGGAAATGATGTCGAAACCCCAAAAAGAAATTCTTAATTACAGTGCTTCAACTGTAAAAGTTTTGGGCATATTTCTCCCAAATGTCCGAATAAAACTTTATTAATTGACAGACAAAATGAAATCAATGAGGAACCCCTTGAAGAACAAGTCTATGAACCTAAGTTAGAGGAGTTTGATCGCCTGAATGATGATAATATTGACACATTTGTGAGCTACATTCGGCCTCCTCCCTCCAGCCTAGACTGTCGTTCTTCCTATCTCGATACATCATTTTTTTGGCATTGTGCGATACACCTTGACACAATCCAAAGAGGCTGATGATTGGCGTCGTCACGCTATCTTTCACACTTATATCAAAGTGAACGAGAAGGCTTGTAAGGTAATCGTGAATAGCAGTAGTTGTATCAATGCGGTCTCCGCTAATACTATTTCTCGTTTGGGGTTAAAGGCGGTTCCACACCCTAGTTCATATAGCGTCTCTTGGATTGACACGTCTTTTATATCCATTAAAGAACGTTGTCTTCTACCTATTCAATTTTTAGAATATAAAGACCACATTTGGTGTGACGTTATCTCAATGGATGTAGGTCATGTCATTCTCGGGCTCCCTTGGCTCTATGACTTGGATATAACAATCCAAGGTCGTTCTGATTCCCACTCCTTTGTTCACAAGGGAAAAAAGATTCGTCTCAACCCCCTACCCCCAAAACCGACAACTCCCAACAAAGAAAGGACTATGATAACAACCAAAGGATTACATATTATTAGTCCCACAGTATTTGAACGGACCGCTATCGTCGAGTCAATTGTGTTCCCCGTTATCGTCCTCGAAACCCTTCCAAACTCTTCCATACCAATTTATAATGAGGCCCGTCAAATTCTCCAAAGCTTTCAAGATGTCTTCCCTGAGGACCTCCCTAATCACTTACCACATTTATAAAAAATTCAACATGCCATTGATTTCGCTCCAAGTGTGTCACTCCCGAACCTCCCTCATTATAGGATGAATCCTACTGAACATGCTGAACTCCAGAAACAAGTGGAAGAACTCCTCCGCAAATGATTCATTCGAGAAGGTATGAATCCTTATGCGGTACCCGCTCTCTTAACACCTAAGAATGATGGGTCATAGGGGATGTGTGTTGATAGTAAAGCAATCAATAAAATCACCATAAAATATCGTTTTTTCATTCCTATGGTTGACGACATGTTACATATGATGGCTGGTGCCATAATCTTTTCTAAAATAGATTTAAAGAGTAATTACCACCAAATCAGAATTCATCCAGGCAATGAGTGAAAACAGCTTTTGAGACAAAGCACGACCTCTATGAATAGTTGGACATACTTTTCAGACTCTCTAACAAATTAAGCACTTTCATGAGAGCCATGACCAAGATTTTACGGCCTTTCATGGGACAGTTCCTAGTGGTCTATTTTGATGATATCCTCATTTACAGTAAGACCAAGGAGCAACATGTGGAACATCTCACACAAGTTTGCCTTACTCTTCAAAAGAAAACTTGTTTGCCAACCTTAAGAAATGTTCTTTCTTCTCAAAGTGACTTTCTTGGGCTTTATTGTTTCTTCTGACAGAGTTTTTGCTGACCCGGCAAAGATCCAGGCAATCATAAATTGGCCGAAACCCAAATCCATCCATGAAGTTCGAAGTTTTCACGGTTTGGCCACATTCTATCGTCGGTTCATCATGGGCTTTAGCACAATCATGGCTCCCCTCACTGAGGGCAAGAAGAAGGGTGACTTCACTTAGTCTCCCGATGCTACCACGACTTACAAACTCATCAAAGAAATGATGACAACAGCTCCCGTCATGCGGCTTCCTGATTTCTTCAAAGTGATTGAGGTAGAGTGTGATGCGTAAAGTGTAGGCATAGGAGGAGTTCTTAGTCAAGAACGCCAACCAATTGCCTATTTTAGTGAAAAGTTGAATGATACCAAATGATGATACTCTACTTATGACAAGGAGTAGTATGCTATCGTATAAGCCTAACGCTACTGGCGCCATTACTTGCTACCTCAAGAGTTTGTCCCCCATTCGGATCATAAAACTCTTCAGTTCCTCAACTCCCAAAATAAATTAAATTATAGGCACGGTCGATGGATCGAATATTTACAAGCTTATTCTTTTGTCTTGATGCACGAGAAAGGAGTTGAGAATTAAGTGGCCGATGCCTTGAGACGTCGTTTGGCCTTGCTATCTGTTGTTCAAGTTAAAATTGTTGGCTTTGAAAGGCTTAAAGAAGAATATGAGTCCTGCCCTAATTTTAGCAAAATCTACCTCGCTTTACAGTGTGGGCATTTGGACACCACGGACGGATTTCGTCTTCAGGATGGGTACTTATTCCGAGTTAATAAGCTTTGTATCCCGAAAACGTCTGTCCGAGACTTCATAGTTTGGGAAGTTCATGTTGGAGGTTTATCTGGCCATTTTGGATGTGATAAGACAATTGAAGAGGTTGAACGACAATTTTATTGGCCTAGTTTGAAGAAAGATATGACTAAAATCGTCAGTACTTGTCGAGTATGCCAACTTGCCAAACACACAAAGCAAACACTGGCAGCCTCTACACCCCTCTACCTGTACCTCATGACCCATAGCAGGATGTAAGTATGGACTTTGTGTTAGAGTTTTTCCGTACCCCTAAGAAACATAATTCCATTTTTGTCGTTGTAGATGATTTTTCTAAAATGGCCCACTTTATTCCTTGTAGTAAGACTGCTGATACTTCTCGAATTGCTCGCCTTTATTTCATCGAGATTGTCATGCTATATAGTCTTCCTAATACCATTATTTCTGATCAGGTTGTTTGTTTTACCAGCCATTTTTGGAGGACCCTGTAGCACATGGTTGGTACCAAATTGAAATTTTTCACTGCATATCATCCTCAAACAGATGGCCAAACTGAAGTCGTCAATCGGAGTTTAGGTAACCTATTACGGTATTTGGTCCAGGAGTATCTTAAGAATTGGGACTTGATACTACCCACTACCCAACTTGCATATAATAGTTCTTTCAATAATCCCTCGATATGAGTCCATTTGAAGTTGTACATGGGTACAAAGCCCGAAAACCATTAGACCTTCTCCCGATATCTCCACATGTTAATGTGTCCATGAATAATCCCTCGATATGAGTCCATTTGAAGTTGTGCATGGGTACAAAGCCCGAAAACCATTGGACCTTCTCCCGATATCTCCACATGTTAATGTGTCCATGACGGCCGAAACTTTTACACAACACCTTCATGATTTACACAACAAGGTCAATAAACAATTAGAGGCAAGCAATGCATCATACAAACTTTACACTAATTCCCATAAAAAGCACGTTGAATTCAATGTAGGAGATTATGTTATGGTTCGCAACAAAGCAGAACAGCGCCTACTTGAGCACGTCACTAAATTTTAGGCTCGTAACTTTCGTCCATTTTAACTTTTACAACGGATTGGTTCAAATGCATATGTTCTTGACATTTCATCTCATTTTGGTTTTCATCAAACTTTCAATATGGAAAATTTAATTGCGTATAAAGGTAATTTTTTCCCACCTATGGACCCCTTTGCCATACCCCTGCGTACACCCCCTATAACCGTTCGTCCTCCCCTGCGCCACTTCCCTCCCTCCTGGCACACCATGATAAAATTGATGTCATTTTAGATGAGTAAGTTATGTTTACTAGGGATGGAGCTATTCATCGCTTCCTTATTCGTTTGGTTGGCAGACTATTGTCTGAAAATGCATAGATCTCTCGAGAGGCACTACAGCAGTTTGACGCAGACCTTTTGGATTTCTATTAGAGCCAGTAGGAGTGCACATTTTCAGGCCTAAATTTACTTTCTTTTAGAGATATTGGTCGCTCCATCAACTTTCGGCCCCCCTTATACGAGTCTACCACCGTCACCAGAGGGTTTCTCAGCCGCTCAGCTTGTGGTTAGAGGCAAGATTCCTTGGTTTGCTCGACGGGATCGAGTCCCAACCATCTCGAAAAAATTAATGCGAATATCACAACAAATATTCCAAGAAGATCGTAGAAAATATTATGATTTTGACTATTATTTATTTTTCTTATTGGACAAGATTTTAGTTTAATTTTATTGTGTTTTATTTTATTATGATTTTATTTTATTACAATTTTTTATTTTTAGCAATAGATAATTTGTTACCAAATTATCTTAGGCCTAATATTTTAGGAAGTTATTTGACTATGACTTTGTTTCCAATTGTTTTAAGAATCAAGTTATCTATATAAGAACCGTCATTTCTATTATTTAAGTTAATTGATTGATGAATAAATATTTTAAAAAATTGATTACAATTGAACAATTGTGACTTCCCTTCCTCTCTCCCCTTTGGTTTAAACTTTTTCTTGTCTCTACCCCTCTAGTCTAATGTCTTGTCTCCACCCCTCTATTACTCTGCTCTCTACTTTTCCCCTTCTCCCTACATCAAATTCCAATTTAAATAACATGCAAGGCCAATTTTACTAAAATTTAGAACATGTAAGCATTTACGTGAAATTTCAACACATGTAGAGAACTTTAATTAAGTTTTTAGAACATACAGGAGCTTACAAATGAAAATCAAACATGAAAGAACATTATATTATGAATTCAAGTTATGCATGTGAGGCTATGCGGACATTTGCTGAATTATGTAATGAGCATATACTTAGACATAAATTCCATGCATAATTTCAAAAAAAAATACGAAGAATTTCACATGTATGTTAAACATTTATAAGTTGTATTATGAGATTTCACAAACATGGCTGCAAAAAAATCAAAAGATCATGATATTTCAGCAATTCCAATTTAAATAACACACATGTCGGGCCAATTTTACTAAAATTTAGAACACGCAAGCATTTATGTGAAATTTTAACACATGTACGAAACTTTAATTAAGTTTTTAGAACTTACACGAGCTTATAAATGAAAATCAAATATGGAAGAATATTATATTATGAATTCAAGTCATGCATGTGAGGTTATTGCAGACATTTGTTGAATTATGTAATGAGCATATACTTGGACATAAATATTAGGCATAATTTCAAAAACTAGGGAGAATTTCACATGTATGTTAAATATAAACAACTTAGCTACGAAATCATATTATCATGAGTATTTAAAATAAGAAATATTCAAAGAATTAAAAAAGAAACAGCAACAAGAGAAAGATAGCATGGAATACACTTGCCTAACTCCAAATTGCCGAAATTCTAACTTTGATTCACTGGATTTGAGCTTCTTTGGCTTCATCTCCCTCTTTCTCTCTCTTCTCCTCTTCTCCTCTCTCCTCTCCCAAATTCTGCAAAACAATGCCTGAAAATGAGCCGAGTCCCCTATTTATAATAGGAATAGCGCTCGAGCACAGGTCAGACACATGTCAGGTGCCACAACTAGGCACTGCGGCACACAAGAGCCACCTTAGGCGCACTTCAAGCGCGAACATACAGGATAGGGCACTTCGGGCATCCTTCAGGCATGCTTCAAGCGAGGACCTACTGGAAAATATGCTCAAGCGCCAATTAGGCGTCCATCAACTCAATATGATACGATCCAATTTTAACTTTTGACCAAATTTTCTTTATCCTTTAACATTAATTTTAATTATCACAACTTAATTAATCATGATTACAATAAAATTAAACTTGAACCTTGCAAGACTGAATTTACCAATGGAGGTACAGAATTTCTTTGGACCGGCGGGTTATCATCACATGTTCATGAAAGGCTTTTGTAGCAACGCTACACTGTTGACCAACTTGATACAGAAAGATGCCAAATTCAATTGGTTGAACGAGTGTGAGGCAAGCCTTCAAGAACTGAAGCAGAGGTTGATTTTGACGCCTATCTTGACAATTCCAAACGGATCAGATGGACATAAAATCTAATGTGGCCTGTTGCTAAGAGGATTAGGTTGTGTAATTATGTAGCATGGAAAGGTGATAGCATACAGATCTAGACAAAATGAAGGCTTATGAGACCAAGTATCCAACACATGATATCGAGCTCGCAGTTATCATTTTTGCACTAAAGATTTAGTAACATTATTTATACAGGGAGGCATTCATGATATACAGATCGTCAAAGCCTTAAGTACCTATTCTCACAAAATGAGCTTAATATGCAACAAGGAGATGGTTTGACTTATTAAAGGATTATGACTGCGATATTTAGTAAAAGTTATGGAAAGCTAATGACATGGTCGATACATTAAACAGAAAGTTTGCAAGACTTATTGCCCATCTAAAATGCATGAGTGGTGTATGCTGAAGGACGTGGAGGATTGTCAAGTACAACCACATCAGAACGATTCTCAAACATCAGTGTCATATCTCCAAGTTTAGGCAAGATTTATGGATCAAATCAAAGAAGCATAGTAAGAGAATCATTTGGTTGTAACAACTTGTGGAGACCTGGGTAGTGAAGCACGAGTAGGTTTTCACCATAGAGACGATGGTATACTGAGAAATCACAATAAGCTATGTGTTCCTAATATCAAGGACTTGTATAGAGAGATTTTTAGAGAAGCCCACCGTTCCAGATACACAATACATCCACGCAGCACCAAGATGTACTGAGATTTAAGAAAAATTTTCTGGTGGAGCAGGCTGAAGAAGGATGCCACAAACCACATATCCAGATGCTTGACAAGTCAGTAGGTTCAGACAACGTATGCAATTGGGAGGCTAAAATCAATGTTGATACCATGTTGGAAATGAGAGTATATCATAATGAACTTTGTTTCTGGACTTCTAAAGACAGCGTGTGGACATGATGTTGTTTAAGTAATTCTTGATCTTGGCCATCTGAGTCAACTTTTTACTAGATCATCTTGTTAGTTTATACATCGACGAGATTGTGAGATTATATGGAATTCTAACAACTATCGTGTCTAAAAGAGACCCATGATTCGTATCACGCTTTTGGTAAAGTCTACACCAGGAGTTAGGTACAAATTTGAGGTTTAGCACAACCTTTTATCCATAGACAGATAAACAATTCAAGCAAACTATTCAAACCGTAAAGGATATTCTGTGCCTCTTTGTGCTCAATCTTGGAGGCAGCTAGGATTCCCATTTATTTTCGACAGAGTTTGCATATAATTATAGTTATTAGGCAAGTATTAGTATGGGTCATTTTAAGACAATTTACGAGAAAAAGTGTCATTCACCGGTCAGTTGGGATGATGTTGGCAATCGAAAAATTATGGGACTCGATATTGTGTAGGAGACCACGAAGAAGATTACTTTGATTAAAGATCGTCTATGGGAGGCCCAGAGCAAACAGATGAAATATGCCGATTAACAGCGGCGACATCTGCAATTCGATCTAGGAGACAATGTCTTCCTATAAGTTTCACCATGGAAGGGCGTTGTCTGTTTTGGCATAAAGGAAAATTTCAACCTTGTTTTATCAGACCTTTCGAGATCCTAGAATGCATCGGTGAGGTCGCTTACAGACTAGTTTTACCACCAGCCCTATTCGTGGTACACGACATATTCCGTATATCTATACTGCAGAAGTACATGTATGTTACACGCCTTCTATTTTTTCATTTTTTTCATTTTCCCCTCCCCTTTCTTTTTATTTTTCCCATTCTGTTTTTAATTCCCTTCTATTATAATCCCTACCCCGCTCCCCTCACGTGGACAGTTGACCTTCCTGTATAAAGCCATGTTTGGCTGATTAGTAATGGAGGAATATTGCTCTCTATTTTACTATCTTATTCTCTCTCTCTCGTCACCCCTGCCCCCTTTTTCCTACTTCTCTCTCTCCTCTCTCCCTGTCTTTTCCCTGCTTTCAGCTTTCTTCTACTTTTCCTTCTCTTCTCTGTTTCTCCTTCTACCCTCCTCTACCAGAACTCCCCCTCCCCTCATCACCCTCACCTTCTCATCAGCGATTACCACGAGTTGGCCATGGAGCACATATCAAAAGGTGCTCTCGTTAAAACAAAAGCAGAGAAGATCGAAGAACGAGCACTCGACACACTCGAAGTAGCCATCGCCGAGCATGCCAATGCGATGAAGGACCTCAGACAAGCTACCAACAAATTTGACGCCACCATGTCCACTGCGGTTTTCACTACAGCGCAAATATAGTCGTCCATGGTGAAACTCAGCCAATCTCTCCACAGAAACGAGCAGAATCCTAACTGGCGAGCACTGCAGCGCCGCGCAGACTGGCTGGTTGCTAAGATAGATGGTGAGCCGATTGCTGAGCTAGATGGTTACCGAGCAGACTGGCCGGTTGCTAAGCTGGATGGTGAGCCAGTTGCTGAGCTGGATGGTGAGCTCGTTGCTGCAGTGCTAATCACAGGCAATCCCTTCCATTTTCCCCAACCTGTAATCCCGTCCACCGCTTGTTCCGTACAACCACCTGCTGTTCGAACCGCTCCCTATGTTTCTACCACAACACAGATTCGGCACACCCTCGTAGACATTCTTCCTTCCTTGAACCGAATCGACCAACAACAGCATCAAGCATATCCAACAGAATCGCCACATGCAGCAGGTAACACCTCTAACACTTCCCTCATTGAACAAACTCAAACCTCCCTCACTGCAATTTTGCCTTGGCTCGAATCGAGAAAACATCTCCATGCATCACCTGATTCCCAAATCGAAGAGCAACCACCCACCGCACCTCTGCAAAATCTTCCTTTACCACACAGCCTTCCAACTCCTTCACAGATCATGACTTCACCCTTTACCAAAATTTTCACCCGTGATTGTCCAAATGTTGAAAAAATTATGGACTTCGAGGACTTGTCCGACGATTTCTTCCTGACGGATAAAGACCAGAACAAAGCTCCTGTACTCGTTCCTATCCAAATGTTGCAAGAGTTGAACAACTCGGACCCTAGCCTTGGTTAAAGACCATAACAGCAACTCAGTGTCAAACAGCGAAGGTGATCATACATTGATGGCTGCTGATGATTTTATTCAGTTTAATGTTATTTTGGGAAGTAAGAAAATTGAGGATCTTGTACTGTTTCGGGGTATTGCTTATTCATTAAATCCTATAAATAATCTGGTGTTGAAAGTTCTTTTAGCTTCTCCCTCCGCCTATTCTGCCAATCCAAAAACCAAGTCACTAAATGCTCCAATGATGACTGGATCTGCCATCTCATTAGTATCAGTTGTGCATGCTAGAAGTAATGTTCGTATTTCGATCTCAGGCTCATTGAGCATGTTTAGTGACCGATTTTTCAGATTTGAAGTGCAGAAGGCAGGCAACTCAACTAGACATGAAAAATCTGGTAATGAGCAATTCTTGGTTGACTACGAGAGGCTGGGATACACAAGCTTGTCCCTATTAAAGCAGATTCCACTCCGGCCCTTAGAAATGAACTCAAATCCTCCACCGCAGAACAACATTGATTGGTGTATTCATGCTTTCATCAATTCCTCTTCATTAGAGGATCATATTAGTTGCAGGCAACATAGGCTTGATGAGGGAGCCATTGTGCTCTCAAAATCATATTACTGCACATGGCTGGAAAAATACAAATATATTTGCTTCCAT
>JAOVVI020016952.1:0-10744 GCA_028571085.2 Nepenthes alata | reverse complement strand
TAGCCACCGTTAGCTCCTTGCGGTGAAGGAGACTTCTCGGGTTTGCTTGGTCAATCTAGCATGTGAGGCTAACTTAGACTTTTTGGGCCTCTCGGCCGTTCGGTCCTTCTGCGCCACGACTTTTTCCTTTGGGTTTTTTCCTTGGGCCCTTTCTTTGGGCCCGATTTTATGGGCGCTTATATTTGGACCTAACAATGAGTTATATTAAAAAGAAATAAAAAATTAAATAATTTAAGTACTAGTGATGGGTATAGATTCTACAAGTCCAAATAAGGAGCCCAATATAATTGTACGATGTCCGTGCAACCCCGGCCAACTCAATGATGACACTAACCATATGTCCGAGCAAGATATTATTCCTGGACGACCCAATTCTCAAGATCCAGTCCAATGCTCGGATGGTTATTTAACCAACGAAGGCAGATGTTAATCATAATTGTTTCTGATAGGAATAACAGTTATACCGTCCGACCATATGGTTAAAATTGCACGACCATTAACTACTTCTTGCCAACTATAAATACTCATTCCCTCATCAAGAAAAGGAGGCGAAAAACAAAAAGACGAGCAAGACTCCAAGAGCGCTAAAACTCTATCTCTCTCTATAATTAAGACGCCAGAGCGTGACTCTTCAAAATAGACTCAATTTAAATTTGCTTATTTCTTAAAAAATTATTAAAATATTGATTTGAGTATTGGAAGATATATCGGGGAGTTAGTCCCACCATTCCTTTGATCGTTATTTGTGTTGGACAGTGTTTGATTTAGAAGCTTATGGAACTTGGGAACCACAAGTGATCGTCGGACACAAACTCTCATCCATACGACAATCAGATCCTCGGTACTCAACGTTGGCACCGTTTGTGGGACTCGACATTAAAAGTCCAAAAAATATAATGGTGAATTCTAAAGAACAGATTAGTACACCAGTTAGAGAGGTTGCTTTTGGCAATAATGATACTCACGCTTTAAATATAATTGGCAAACATCTTCATCCTTACATACAAGCACATGCTCAAACCATTTAGACTCTCGTTGTAGAAATAGACGAACGGCCAAAGCAAGTGCCCTCTTCAACTTCTCAAATTGTTACATCAAAAAGGAAAAAGAGTTGAGGTAGAAAGCACCCCTCCAAGCAGATAGACAACCAGGATGACCGTGGGACTAAAATGGCCTCAAATAAAGTCCCATCTTGATTTGAAGGTTATCTAAATCTCTTGGACCGAGAAGATAGTCCCGAGCGACAAAACCCTTGGTATTCCTGAAATGATACGGAATCCACATTTTGTGGAGGTCCCTCTCAGGGGAAGCATCCTCAGAAGACTGTGAATCATCAAGATTCATGGTCTGCCAGAAGACCATTCGAATTGAGGGATTTCGTCAATGAGAAAAGGATGACGACTCATCCTCACATTGAGGAGTGAGTTGGAAAGATTTGGAATCGTGTCTTTGGAGAAGACACAGTTGTAAAGATGGTCGACCTGCAACGATCTCCATTTGTCATGGAGATCCATACGCGGTTGTTGCCGCATAAATTCAAAATGCCTGCTTTAGAGCCGTATGATGGAAGCTCTGATTCAATGGATCATCTTGAACATTTTTATACGCTCCTAAGCTTTCAGGGTCCTAATGAGGCAGCAATGTATCTTTGCTTCCCCTAACCCTGAAAGATGATATTCGGGTATGGTTTTATTGTCTTCAGCTAAATTCCATTCGATCGTTTCATGATTTGGTTGATAAATTTTTATCTCAATTTACCTCTAGTAGGAGGGAGAAAAAAATAGTCCTAGCATTTAGCCTGATTAAAGCCAGGGCCAAATGAGAACATAAGAAATTTCTTGCCAGATTTATATCCGTGGCTAGAAAAATTTTGAAACTCACCGAGGAGGTGAAGTTAAGTGCCTTGGAGCCCATTGGCTTCTTTAGACACATGGCTCAAAAAATCCTTAGATTTATAGGAAGGTTGAAGTCATTGCTCGTACTTATATTGCGGCCGAGGAGGCTAATGACACAAAAAGGTCGAAGGACCAGTCCAACCAAGAGTCAACTGAAGGGAAAAGGAAAAATGGAGACAATGTGGGTCCCCGATCCAAAAAGTAGCAAAAGTCTAACTCAACACTAAAAAGAGGATTTAGGCTCCAAGACCTGACTCCCTTAATGATTCCCGTACTAACATCTTAATGCAGATTCGGGGTGAAAAATTTTTCAAGTGGCCAAAATTACTAAAAAAACCCAGATGATGGTAATCAGTCAAAATATTGTCATTACCATCGGTGCGGGGGGCATAGTACCGAAGATAGCGGGATGCTGCAGAAGGAGATTGAAGAATTAATCTGAAAGGGATACCTCAACCGATTTCTACAGAGACTCGGACAGGCTTCCAGAGCAGCAGATGGAAACG
Source organism: Nepenthes alata (assembly GCA_028571085.2). Lineage (NCBI taxonomy): Eukaryota > Viridiplantae > Streptophyta > Magnoliopsida > Caryophyllales > Nepenthaceae > Nepenthes > Nepenthes alata. The sequence continues at coordinate 8,343 of JAOVVI020016952.1, read as the reverse complement.
AGTCCGGGCAACCAAGAGGTCGAGTAGCGGCTGGCGTAGTGAACATGATTTCCACACGACCCACTCGGGCGGACGTTCTAGAATGTTCAAGAGTTGCCATTGGCCATAAAAATTGAAGGATAGAAGATAGGGACGATATTATATGTTTTAGTAGTGATGACTTGATGCATGTAATATCTCCCCACTCTAATCCTTTGTTTGTAACCACGCTCATTTCATATGGTAGTATAGACTACCAACTGAACGAGTATTTATTGGTAATAGGAGTTCTAAAAATTTACTTTATTTTGATGTGTTCTTTAAATTATGGTTAAAGAAAAGTCAATTAAAAATGTCTGAAGGACCCTTATATGGGCTGAATAATGAGCCTCTACCAGTACAATGAATAATTCAATTAGAAGTCACTTTGGATACATACCCCAGGATGGCTACCAGGATGCTTTCCTTCTTTGTTGTAGACCTACCATCGGTCTACAATGCCATCTTCGGATGGCCTTGCTTGACCATATTTGGGGTTGTAACATCTATTCCACATTTAAAGTAAAATTTCCAACTCTATTGGGCGTCGGAGAAGTCATAGGCGATCAAATGACTGTGCGGATTTGCTATTTATCACAAGTAACAACACAGATGTCGGTAAGTCAGCAGGTTTAGGACCTTGATCTCCGAGATGAAACCACGTTGCTCCATGCCCAATCAGAGAATCAATGGATCACATTTCTTTAGATCCTAATGATCCGAAAAAGCAAATCCAAATAGGGAATTCTTTGTTTGAACAATTTTGAGGCCAACTTATTGATTTTCTCAGACAAAATTTTGACATCTTTTCCTGGACACCTAGCGATATGCCAGGGATACCGACCGAGATAAAGGTCTACAAATCAGGCCTAAACCCTAGTCATAAACCAGTTTGGTAAAAAAGACAAAATTACTCAGTTGAGAAGTTAATTGCCATACGAGAAGAAGTAAAGAAACTTTTGGACGGTGGATTTATTAGGGAGGTTTAGTATCCGTATTGGTTGTCCAATGTGGCCATAGTAAAGAAAGGTAATGAAAAATAGGGGATATGTGTTGACTTTATCGACGTCAACAAGGCATGTTCGAAGGACAGTTTCCTATTGCCAAGAATCAATTTGCTCGTAGACTCCACTTCAAGACACAGATTACTAAGTTTCATGGATACATACTCTAGCTACAATCAAATTTCAATGAGTCTGGAGGATAAAGAGCATATATATTTTATGACTGACCAGAAAATATACTTTGATAAAGTTATTCCATTCGGTCTGAAGAATGCCGATACGATCTATCAGTGCCTTGTCAATAAGATGTTCGAAGGTTAGATTAGATGAAATATGAAAGTATATGTGGATGACATGCTTGTGAAAACCAAAATTCTAAACAACCATATTCATGATCTTAACGAGGCCTTTAACGTCTTAAGAGCTCACCAAATGAAACTCAACCTGACTAAATGCACCTTTGGAGTGATTTCGGAAACATTTCTAGGCTTTATCGTTTTGTATCAAGGAATAGAAGCCAATCCAGAAAAGATAAGGGCTATCCTGGATATAAATCCACCTTGAACTGTAAAAAAAGTCCATAAATTAATCGAAAGATTGGTGGCTCTCTCACGTTTCTTGGTTAAACCTACCGAGAAATACTTTTCATTCTTTAATGCCTTAAGAGGAACTAAGACCGCGGGCTTTCAGTGGATGCCAGAGTGCGAAACTGCCTTCCAAAAACTCAAGGAGTATTTGTCTTACACACCATTGTTGGCATCTCCACAATAGGACAAGGACTTATTTTTATATCTGGCTGTGTCTGTGACCGCTCTCAGTTCGGTCCTAATTTATAAAAAGTTTGACTGTGAAAGACCGGTGTACTATGTTAGTAAAATTCTGACAGATGCAGAAACACGTTATACTCATGTTGAAAAGATGGCATTGGCACTTGTATATTTTGCCAGAAAACTTTGACCGTATTTTCAGATACACAAAGTGGTTGTTCTAACTGACCAACTGTTGAAAGGAAGTTTGCAAAGACTAGATGTATCCGGGTGACTAGTCAAATAGACAATTGAATTAGGAGAATTTGACTTAGAATTTCGGTTGAGGCCATCGTTGAAAGGTCAGGCTCTTGCGGATTTCATTGTTGAGACAATGATGCCAACCTCGGGCAATTCTAAGGTTGTTAGGGCCAACAGTCCTCAAAATATTTTGAACTGGACTCTTCACACATATGGCTCTTCTATACAAGTTGGCAGTGGAGCCGGAGTGGTATTAAGGACACCCAATGGGTTAGAGATAAAATATTCAATGACCATTGGATTTCCAGCAGCAAATAATGTGGCAGAATATGAAGCATTACTTGCTGGACTGAAATTTGCCAAAGAATGCTCGGCCACAAACCTCAAAGTATATAGTGACTTGAAATTGGTAATTAATCAGATCTGAGAAAATTTTAACGTAGTTAATCCTGTACTTTCCCAGTATCTCTCTAAAGTACGAGATCTGAATTCCTCATTCGATTATGTAGAAATGATCCACATCCCAAGAGAGAAAAATTGGAAAGCAGATAGATTGGAAAAAGCAGCGGCAATTGGAGATTCAAAGCAATACACATGAGAACTACATTAAATTCTGAAAGTACCGAGTATAACCGACCCATAGCAGGAAATTATGCAAGTATCTAGCTCCAAAAATTGGATGAAACAATACATGAAATATCTGTCCGATGGCGTATTACAAAAAAATTCGGATGAACTCAAGCGTCACAAAAAGACGGTGGGATGTACACTATTATGGATGAAAAATTGTACCGGCGAGGATACCCGATTCCATATCTACGGTGTCTTTCACAATAAGAGACCAAGTACGCCCTTGGTGAGGTACACCTCGGCATTTACGGATCCCACATTGGTGGTAAAAACCTTACTTTTAAGCTTATGAGGTAAGGATAGTATTGGCCCACCATGAAGTACGATGCAATAAATTTTGTCAGAAAATGTGAGAACTGCCAAATGTATGGGAATCTTACCCATCGGCTGCACATGGAGCTACAAACATTGCAGTCACCATGACCAGTCGCATAATGAGAAATTGATATCCTTGGACCACTCCCAGTGGCATCAGGACAGAGAAAATTTATCATAATCGGAATTGATTACTTCACAAAATGGGTCAAGGTCGTCCTATTGGCAAAAATAACCGATCATAATGTAACCGAATTTTTTTGGCAAAATATTGCTTGTAGATTAAGTGTACCTGAATTCATTGTGACTGATAATGAAATTCAATTCACTAGTAAGCATTTCATGAAATGTTATGCCAGTTCAAATGTAAAGTTTGCTCATACTTCGGTCACTTATCCACACTGTAATGGACAAGTGGAGGTTACCAATCCAGAATATTGCATGGCCTTAAAACAAAGCTTGAAAACGTTGGGGGCTCATTGGTGGACGAGCTTTCCTCTATCCTTTGGTCATATAGGACAATACCCAGAGAGCCAACTAGTGAAACTCCTTTCAACATATGTTTCGGGATCGAGGAGTTATTCCAGTTGAAATTGGACTTACAAGCCTTCGGGTTGAGACTTTTGATCCATGTCACAACTCGCAAAGATTTTGGAAAAACGTCGACTTACTTTAAGAAATTCAGGACGAGGCACGATTAAGAACGACAGCTTACCATTGAAGAATTGCAAGATATTATAATAAAAAGTGAAGGCAAGACAGTTTGATATGGAAGATCTGGTCTTGAGGAGCATTGAGGTCACAGGTAAAAATGCAGATCGGAATAAACTCTCACCTAGCTGAAAAAGTCCATTTATAGTCTCAGCCATCTCAAAGAATGGAGTATATAAACTACGTGCTCAAAATGGCAGACTAGTGCCTAGGACTTAGAATGCCTATCATTTTAAAAAATATTATCAATAATTCATGTATTGCCAGGTAAGATTTATCGCATCAAATGCTTATACTTCTGTAAATATTATGTAATAAAATTTTATTTCTCTTTATTCATTTATTTATCTATTTTTATGTGTTTGTTTTTTCTTGGTTATTGCATAATCTAGGCTACCCCTAAGTCAGGTAAAATAAGTTCACCTGTACCGAGGACTAAAATAGTCAGTCCAAGAAACTCAGCCATGGGTTTGAGCGATTCATATGAAATCGTGAATTAAACTTGATCATGCTATCAATTGGTATTTGTAAGACCGAGGACAAAAAACTTGGGGGGCTTCTTCAGAAGCATGTGTGCCGAGACCTTTAAGATAGCACCATTGGCCGAATATGGTTTTGAAAGCTTAAGGCCCGAGTATGGCTTATAAATCATACTTGACTTAAGTGGTGTAATCGGAACTCGAAATTATGCAATTAGAAAATAAATAAAGAGAGAGAGATAATTCAAATAGAAATTAATATTTCCTTAATTGTTCAGAGATTTACGAGTGCAAATTACGGACGACGTTTAGAGGATTTTGTTAACGGTTCCGAGGACTCAATATCATATCGGGTAAGGTATAAAACTTCAGATCTCCTAGTGGCACTAATGTTCTTTGGATGAAAAATAGAAACGAGAACGTCAGACACTACTATTTGAGCAATGCCTCTGCATAAGTTATCCCTTTCCCAGTAACTGCGCTCAGACATCTTGTGAAGGTCTTCGAGACGAATTAAGGAATGGAGTTCACTGTCTATCTTGGAATACTTTTCTTCGAGAGCGCTGTGACTATGTCTTAGATCAATCAGTTCATGTTTGAGTTCAAACTCGCGCTCCTTAGTATTCAGAAGACGCTCCTCGACCTTCAGAAGACGCTCTTCCGCCTTCAGAAGCTTTTCCTTCTCCACATAATCATTAGCGAATTCCTTCGCAATATTAGCAGCGCGGTTAATTATTTCCTGGAACTGTAAGGGATATATCACGAGTTATAATACGAAAGAAATTACTTACGAAAAAAATATAATACAAAATAAAAGATATGAAAGATTGAGAGAAATTGTGAATAGTTACCTCAGTAGCAAAAACTTTCCTGTGAGGTACCTCATCCATAATGGCAGCAAGACCAACTTGAGCTTCGGCCTTCGAACTCATTGGACGAATAGCTTCCACCGCCTCATGAATTTTTTCCTCATACACAACACCCACTTCTGCCTCTACACCTTCGAGGGAAACTTCTTCGGCACCAACCTGATCCACATTTTCAAACTAAACCTTGGGCTCTAGGGGCTCAGAAGAGTGCATCTTTGGGATTTCTGTCAGAAATTCTTTGGAAACCACCTCGGCTATGCTAGGATCTGGAAACCTATGTGTTAACACCCCTATTACCTCTTCAGATTGGATCTCACTCATCTAAGTAATTACCTCAGCAAAACTAGTTCCAATTTTAGGAAGGAACTCCGCAGGCAAATATGGCAGAATGGATGGCACTCCATAAGAAGCAAGATGTGGGGAAGATATAGGGGTGACCTCGGTCACTTCCTCTATAGTGTCTATCATATGTTCTCGCCCTTGAATCAATTCAGCCACCGAAGGAGTTTAGACCGAGGAAGAGGTGGAAGTCTGTTCTCTTGCAATTCATTTTCTTTTCATTATAATATTTATAGTGGTCTCATCCTCAAAACTAAATTCTTCAGAGATCTCTTTATTGCCAATAGAAGGTGCCGACGACTCCCTTATTTCAACACCTTTTGAGGCCCTCTTGTCCTCGGGCGATTTGTGATTGTCCTCATACTTTTGCTTCTTAGACTTGCTCAAGAACTCCTTTATTTTTAACTCTTTGGCTTTCCTTCTATGGCTTCTCTTAAGGAAGACCTTCGCTGCTTGGGCTTCAGACTCATCAATTTCAGGCTCCCACTTGGCCAGCGCAAAGGAAAGAGCCACCGGTTCTTTTGTTTCTCATTAAAGGTAGAAGCTTTTTCTCGAATTAGGTCAGTCAATCTTTGAGTGGCCTCTTTTTTGTGTTCAAAGACATCCATTTGCATTGTGGCAGAGACGCGGCCCTATTCTGGGCAAATCTCCCATCCAAGAGGGGTGGCCAAGAAGAAATACCTATCCTACCACCTTTTCGTGGAATTTGGGTTTCCTCCACTAAACCCATATTCTGGACGAGTACTCACGGTTATCCAATCTAAACTGTGAGAAAATCAAAACAAAACTTTGACGACAGTGGCGTTAAAATCCACTTTGTGGATTCTCGCAAAAATAAACAAAGAAATAAGATACCTGACCCCGTTCGGTTGAAGCCTGGCAATAAGAATATGAAACTCCAACATTATTTTATAAAATTTTGAAGCCAGGGGAAATCGAAGACCTCCCTTAAGGTGCGTCTTGTAGACTGTAATGAACCTTGGAGGTGGTAAAGTGGCATGTCCATTTACTCCGAGCATAATATATGATAAAGTATGTGAAATTTTATATTTAGCCCGATAATATTCCACATCTTCCGGGGTTAAGCTCGACTAAAATTGGAAACACCAGGCGCCATTAAAAATATTTGATTAAGTATCGAAGAGGTCTCTGACGGAGAAGGTCAATAGCCAGAAAACAGAAAGTGTTCTTTTGATATTCAAAAACGGATTTATAGTGGAAAAAGGAATTCCAAACGACACCGTTTACATTTAAATTTCAAAAGATGCGTCTCATGATGGCCTAGATACGTGTCAAATACCTGTCTATTTGCCAGACGTCAGGTTTCCTGACGCATGTAATTATGATTTGTGCAATTGAAGTGACATGCATTTAACGTGGCAATACAGACCATCGGACATTTAAGTGGCTTCAGACTCGAACATTTTTGGCTTACATATCAGAAGACTAAATTTTTAAGCCTCCTGGCATATGGGGTTACTGATGGGTATATATTCTGCAGGCCCAAATAAGGGAACTCAATATAGTTATACGATGTCCGTGCATCCCAGGCTAATTCAATGACAACACTACCCATATGTCTGAGCAAGATATTATGCCTGGACGGTCCGATTCTCAAGATCCAGTCCAATACTCAGACGGTTGTTTAACCAACGATAGCAGACATTAATCATAACCGTTCCTGAGAGGGATAACAGTTATACCGTTTAACCATACGGTTAAAACCACGCGACCATTAACTACTTTCCGCTAACTATAGATATTCATTCCCTCATCAATATAAGGGGGCGAAAAACAAAAAGAAGAGCAAGACGCCAAGGGCGCTAAAATTCTCTCTCTATAAACAAGACGCCTAGAACGCAACTCCTCAAAATAGACTCAATTTAATTTTTCTTTTTTCCTAAAAAATTAGTGAAATACTTACTTAAGCGTTGGAGGATATAACGGAGAGTTCGTCCCGTCAAGCTTTTGATCATTATTTGTGTTCCACAGGGTTTGATTTAGAAGCTTATGGAACTTGGGAATCACAAGTGATCGTCGGACACAAACTCTCATCCATATGACAATCAGATCTTCGGTATGCAACAACTAGTGTTAAAAGATGATTTGGAAGTATAACAAAAATAAATATGATTAATATATATATATATATATATGTGTGTGTTATAGTTTTGTTTTGTTTTATTTCAATTTAAATTCTTAAATCTCAATCAAACTAAAAAAAATAGATAAAATAAAAAAATCAAATAAAAAACAAATCATGTATATATACAATCATTATCTATAATTTAATTTGGCATAGTTTAGACAATTGGTTTGAATATTTCTTATTGAGACCTGTCAATAGGTGAAATATCTTTTTAAATTTAAAATACAATTTTTTTTTTTTTTCATTTGGGGGGCAAAACACCTGCAGCAATATGCGTTGTTTGGCTGGCCAGTTTCTACGGCGATGTTCTTCAATGCCGGTAAACAAAAGTGCCAGAGAAGTCACCGTCCGGCGGGCTGTTGAGAAGACGCTTCTAGAAGTAATCAGTATTAGAAAATACAGCTGTACAGCCGTAGCATATATTATATTATATATTTTCTTTTCTGCATATTTTTTTTCTTTCCTTTTATTTTTCTTTCCCCATTTATTTTTCCAGTTGAGCATTGTGTATATTAAAGGTGCTTCGGCCCTTGTGGTCTGTGTGAAAAAATACAAACTCCATTGAATGAAATGTTTGCCGTCTGTCTGTTTTCACACATTGTTCCTCTCTGTTCTCTCTCTTGGCCTTGAGCCCCTTTCGTCGTCTTCCTCATCCATTGCGCCTGAAGTTTACATGGTATCAGAGAATGTCATCTTCACCAAACTCGCTCGAAATCACCTCCAACACAGCCAACCCATCTGTCGTCCCTTCACACGAACGTATGCGTCTCCAAACCCTCACTGACTTCACAAATCCCTACCGGCTGGAAGTAGGCGACAATC
>JAOVVI020016951.1:0-10744 GCA_028571085.2 Nepenthes alata | reverse complement strand
TAGCATCTAGAGATAAATATCCTTTACGTGTATCGGATATTTATTTATTATTATTTTGCTTCCGCTATACTTGTTACAGGGTCGAAACACGTAAGCACCGGTAAAGTGCTTTTTCAATCACTGGCCAAGTGTTGTGAAAGTCTAGAGCCGAAACGGCACCTGCGCAGCCACGAGACTGGATCGGAGTATTGCTCTAAAAGTCGGGGACGCATCTATCTCGGAATATCCTTCAAACAAAATGAGAAAAGAGAGGGAGAGTATACTTTAGATGCCTCGACATGATTCTCGTCATTTTTTTATAGATCCTATTTAGTTGGAAGGAGAGAAACATTCATCTTCCATGTAGAGGGAATGTGACATATGTAGAGTAAGGGCTATAAAGCCTATTTTTGGGCGCACAAGTGTTGTCAATTACTCACATAGATTTGTTGAGTTGTCCTGGAGATTACGGGAATTGATTGCGGTGGTCCTGGTTGCATGGGAATACTCTTTTCTTTGTCAGAGCAATCATGAGATGAGCCATATAGCAACTGTCTTCAGGGGATGTCCGCAATCTTGCACAATGTCTTAAGAATATTCGTTGAGTTGAAGCCAACGGGTCAAGCAATTGAATGGCTATTGCAACCCATGTATTGTCGGACTCCACTAAGCGAGCTACATGGACTTCTTGATAGCCCTTCGGAGCATTATGCCGGAAAGAATGATATGTAGGGCTACCTATCCTCTCACTGTATGGTCATGAGCTGGCCCAATGGTATACGGACCCATCAATTATAAAATAGTATTTTTTCTTTATAATTTTTTTTATTGTAACTCAGTAGATTTTGTAGCACAGTGGCCTAGAGAACAGAAAATTAAAAAATAAAAAAATAAAAAAAAGGTGGCAGAGAGAAAGACAACGAGCGCACTCTATTTCATAGGTGACAATGAATCAAGAGTAGTGGCACCGGAGCAGGAGTATTATTGGGTTACGTGGTACTTTCGATCTGCCTATTCCAAAGCCAATATAAACGAAGCTTATTCAACAAAATTAACAACGATAATTATAAAAGAAAATCATCAAAGTTTAGAAAGCCTTACAAGCAACAGATGCCACCAAACACGGTTTGGACTATTGAGCGGTCACGGAGGGAGGGCGGTGGGCCATCCGTTAGCGTTCCCTTTCAAAGATCCTATTACGTTTCCCTTCTTCTCGCCTTTTAATTGGCACACTTTAGAAGGAGAAGACGAAATTTTGCCACCAGACTTGTGGTTAACCACTTTGCCCCAACCCCATCCTCCCAACTCAATTGATTGATTTTAGAATAATATATAGTTAAAAAAATAAAACAATTCTAAATAATAAAAAATTAAAAAAAAAAATATTAATTTATGAGCTTTCTCCTAATATAATAATTATTTTAAAATAGTCTTACCTGACACATTACTGCTAAGGCCAGGAGTGTTTGAGTACACAAATGGAATGATTTTGGTCAACAAACGGGGCATGATAACACTGCCTAATCGTCTTCTATTAGCTTGGCAGTAATTATAATTTTAAACTGGCCCATATATAAAAATCAATTGTGGATTCTTTTACGGTTGGTAGAAATAGTGAATCGTCCCTAATGAGTTCTATGAAAGATAAATATTTGTTATATAATGTTACCGTGTTAACTAAATCAATATCAACGTTGAATATGGTGAGGATGGCTATAACAAAGAAATGACCAATTCATATGGTTGATGAAATTATGAGTTCAGGTAACTATCATTTCACTCCTAGCAAAGAATTATTTATAATATAGGAATGAAATTATCTATATATGATGGATCCAACTATACTATAGGCCGATCAAGTCCAAATTGTGCCTATTCGTGAAGTAAAATCCCACGAGGACTGGAACCCAGAAAGTCCAAACGGCAAGTCTAGTCATGACAATACATAGTGTGTTGGTGGAGATAAGGACCAACCAGACTCAACATGCAGCCCCTACAGCATGACCAATCACGGTAGAGGAACCTTCCAATACAGCGACGACAGCTTGGTCAGTGTAGAGGGCGCCGGCATGACAGACGCTTGCCATTGGTGGCCATAGTCAACGATCAGAGAGGACGACTATGCTCGCTTGCCTGCAAAAGAAAGGACGCTATTACTACCAGACCATTCCTACCGCCAGTGTGACTCGATAAATCACCCACCGGAGTGGTCTGACGAATGTTAGCAAGGACCATCCGTGGTCACACCACTGTCGCAAAACGGCAGTTGACACCGATGGTTTTGGTCAACGACTAGTGACCCACCAATCCTGGCACGACAGCTGTCCAAGCTTTGGCGTTAATGCCACACTAAGTCATCGTTTACAAGTATTCCTTCCCCATCGACTGGAGAAGGGAGAGAGGGAGGGAAAATATCTAAAGAGGAGAAAATATCCAAAGAGAAGAGAGGGAGGGAAAAAGATCTAAATAGGAGAAAAAAATCCAATGACAAGAGACGATCCCAAAGAGAGAGCGTTCCCCGTCTCTCCAATTCTTTCAGAGCCGCTTCCCACATAGCACACCATTGGAACTCAACTTTTTGGCTTCACGTGAAAGCCACTTCTCGCCGAATGTACTTACTAGAGTCAAGCCCTCTGATATTACTTACTTTTCCTCATATAAGTGTATTCACTCACTTTCTTATATCATCGCATGTTTCTATCCGTTGAGAAAGATTTCTAAATTAAATTTTGGAAGATAAATTGGGGAGTAAGTCCCACTAATCTTTTAATCTCTTACTTATTCGTTGTGTTGCGCAGGGCCCAAGTTATTAGGGACGGAGACCTAATCCGCCTCAATTTGACCCAACATGAAAGATTAGGTAGCTCTATAATTTGAATAACAACCCGGATCTAGGGATACATCATTGACGCCTTCTATAGAAAACGACTTAAAAGTCCCACCATTACACTCACGAACAAAACATGGTCAACATCATGGCATAAGTTAGCGGACCGGCCAGGGAAACGGTCGTGCAAGGAGATGACTCCTCAGTGGGTAGCCATATGGACGGACAGCCTAAACTTGATGTGCGCGCACTCGCTACATAAAAGCAAGATGTTCCGAATGATCAACACGTGTTTGGACGAGCAGTAGTAGGGGATCACGCCTTCGTCATACAAGCTTTGACCTTGAAGCAAAGGAACCACGCAAAGAGGCACCGACCGAGAAGACACTAAGGCCCGATGACGCCAAGGCCCACGCAACCTCGAGCAGTAGGACCCAAAGGCGGCCAGAGAGCTGGCTGAGTCATGGGATACAAAGGAACAGCCTAGAGCGATGAAATCCATGTTACTCCTGCAAGAATAGGAGGCCCTCGACCCAAGGAGAAGCCTCCTGCAGCACACAGCTACCACAGGCTGGCAGTCATCAAGACTCGTATCCCTCTCCCAACCATTCAGAGATGAGGACCTTTCTCAATACCAATAGAATTACATCATCCCCCTCCCCTCGAATGGAGGAGAGGGTGGAGAAGATTTGGCAATACGTTCTCAAGGGAGACGCCAGTAGACGGTCCACAGATTTGAGAAAATCCCCATTCATGATGGCCCTAGAACCATATGATGGGGGCTCCAATCTGATGGACCATCTCAACCACTTTCACACTTTGTTGAGCTTCCAAGGCCTAGACAAAGTAGCCATGTGCCAATGTCTCCCTCAACCCTCAAAGGAGATGCTCGCACTTGGTTCTACAACCTCCCGCCGAACTCCATTCGGTCGTTTAAGGTATCGCCAACTACTTCCTGTCCCAGTTCCCTTCTAGTTGAAGGGAGGAGAGGCAACTGTGACACTTCATCCGCTTTCGACAGAAGCAAGGGGAAAGCTTGAAGCATTTCCTGGCCTGGTTCACTGCCGAGGCCTGGTAGATATCCCGGCTCACTGAAGAGGTGAATCTCAGTGCCTTCATCGCTACTATAGAGTCAGGTGACTTCTTCAAGCATCTTGCTTCCGGGAGACCGAGACCATCGTCCATGCCTACATAGTAGCAAAAGAGGCCAACGAGAAAAAATAGCCAGAGCACGCCGATCAGCCCCCGGAGGAACCAGTGAATGACAAGAAGATGAGTGGAGATGACAATCACTTCCGAGTCCCTTGGAAGCAACCACGGACATAATCTGGTGTCCAGAAGGAGTTTAGGTCCCCTAACCTGATTCCTCTAAACGATACTTACACCAACATCCTGATATAGATTTGAGATGAGAAGTTCTTCAAATGGCCGAAGGTGCTGAAGAACCCGGAGGGAGGAGATCAGTCAATGCACTACCACTTTCATTGATCTTCAGGTCATAACACAAAAGACTGCAGAATGTTGCAGAAGGAGATTAAAGACTTAGTTCGCAGAAGGTACCTTACCAGGTTCCTGCGGTATCTTGGATAGGCCCCGAGGAGGGCAGACGGAGACGAACAAGAGCAGCTGAAGAATCGAGTTGGTGCCATACCCTTACTACTATAAGGTCATACCCTTTGGTTTGAAGAATGTTGGTGCCACCTACTAGCGGCTCATCAATAAAATATTCAAAACCTAGATTAGTTAAAATATGGAGGTGTATGTGGACAACATGCTCGTAAAAAACAAGGCCACCAATGACCATGTCCATGACCTGAAAGAGACTATCGAAATCCTTTGGGTGCACCAGATGAATCTAAACCTGGCCAAATGCATATTCGGTGTGATATTCGAGAAGTTGGGCTTCATCATCTCTCATGAGGAATCAAGGTAAATCCTGAGAAGATAAAGGCCATACTCAACATGAGTCCGCCCCAAACCATGAATGAGGTCCAGAAGCTCATCGGAAGGATCGCTGCCCTTTCTTGACTCCTGACAAAATTTACGGAGAAGTACATACCGTTCTTTAAAGCTTTGAGGGGGATCAAGGAAGTCGTCTTTTAATAGATGTCCAAGTGCGAGGCAGCCTTCCGAGTGCTTAAGGAATAGCTCCCTAACCCTTCACTCCTAATGTTGCCTCAAGAAGGCGAATAGCTGTATCTGTACCTGGCAGTCTTTGACACAACACTGAGTTCAGTCTTTATCCATGAGTAGTTCGGCGTACAACGGCCGGTGTATTATGTCAGCAAAGTCCTGACAGGCATCGAGATCCATTATCCACTTGTCGAAAGGATCGCTCTAGCCCTCATCTTTTCCACCAGGAAGCTTCGCCTGTACTTTCAAGCGCACAGTATCATCATCCTGACTGATTAGCCACCAAAAGGGATCTCGTAGAAGCCGAACGCCTCTGGATGATGGTCAAATGGGCTATTAAATTGGGTATGTTTGATGTAGAGTTTCAGTTACGGTTAGCCATGAAGGTCCAGGCCCTTACAGACTTCATTATTGAGATGGCAACCCCAGTTCCAAATGCCCTCGACCTGGTCGAAGAAGTCAACCAGCCAAGGACTCAAACTTGGACCTTGCATGTCGATGGGTTGTTGACATAGGTTGACAATGGGGCAGATGTGGTTTTGAGGACTCTAGATGGATTAGAGATAAAGTACCCTATAACTTTCAGATTCCCAGCCACCAACAACATTGTCAAATACGAGGCATTGCTAGCCAAACTCCGACTAGCGAAGGAATGCTTAGCAAGATCCCTGGTTGTCTACAACTACTTCGAGTTGGTCGTCAACTAGACTGGGAAATTTTGAGGTGTCGAACCGTATTCTCACGAAGTACCTTGCTAGAATGAGAGGCTTGACTCAGGCATTTGAAAAAGTTGGAGTAGTCCATATCCCGAAGGAAAAGAATTGGAAGGCAAACTAGCTGGTATAGGTGGTAACGATAGGGAACCAGGAATAGTACGCCAAAGACATGTGAGAGATCCTAGCTGTCCCGAGTACTAACGACCCTGATCGCGAGGTGATGCAAATGGTCGATGATAACAACTGGATAACTCCGTACAAAAGGTATATGACTGATGGTATCTTGCCAGAGAGTCCAGAAGAAGCCAACCGCATGAAGATGACAACCGCATAAAGAAGACAGTAGGCTGGTAAACCATCGTGGATGGGAGACTGTACTGCTGTGGGTACTCGACCCCTTACATAAGGTGTCTCACGCTAAAAGAGGCTGATTATGCGCTGAGTGAGGTGCTCCTTGGCATCTGTTGGTCCCATGCTGGTGGCAAGAATCTGGCCTTCAAGATCATGCAGCAAGGCTTCTACTAGCCCTCAATGAAGCGTGATATCATGGATTTCGTGAAGAAATGTGAGAATTGCGAAATCCATGAGAACATGACTCATCAGCCGCAAATGGAGCTACATGCCCTTCAATTGCCCCGACCATTCGAACAGTGGGGGCTCGACACACTTGGCCCTCTACCCATAGTGTCCGGGCAAAGGAAATTCATCTTAGTGGATATCGACTATATCACTAAGTGGGTTGAAGTGTTCCCATTGGCACAGATCACTGAATGGAACGTGACGGAGTTCATTCGCCAAAGTATTATTTGTTGATTCAAAAATTTTGAAGTCATAGTGACTGACAAAAGAACCCAATTCTTTGGCAAATGGTTTACCAGATACTATGCGAGTCTACGGATAAGGCTGATCCACACTTCTATCGCCTATCCACAAGCTAATGGGTAAGTTAAAGTGACGACCAGAATGCTACTGTACAGATTGAAGACGAAGTTAGAGGATACAGGGGGCTCCTGAGCAGACAAGTTGCTATGCATCCTTTGGTCATACAAGACGATACCAAATGAGTCGACCCAAAAAATGCCCTTCGGCCTATGTTACGGGATTGAAGCGGTTATCCCAATAGAGGTCAAACTTCCCAACTTTCGGGTCGAATGTTTTGGCTTACTCATCAACTCCCAAAGGCTTTGAGAGCATCTCAACTTGCTCGAAGAAGCCTGGGAGATAGCACGGTTGCGGACGGTTACCAGCAGCAGATTGCATGGTACTATAACAAAATGGGGAAAGCTTATCAGTTCAAAGTGGGAGACCTAATCCTACGGAAGCAATGATGAAAATTACCAACAAGAATGTGAGATCTCGAAATCAAAGAAGCTTACAATCAAAGTAAAATATTGATATTTAAAAATCGGAGTGTTTTGATTTTGACTTAAACCGGAGTGGCCTTACACCACTGGAAGACCGGGACTAATGGTAATTGAAGTGTTGACCGGTGTCATGATATTAACCAGCGTCAAAATATTGACCAACGTCGAGATATTGACCATCGTTAAAATATTGACCGGTGTCAAGACGTTGACCGGCGTCAAGATGTTGACCGGAAGGTGGACCGAAGGGTTGACCGATTTTTAGAAATGTTGACCGACTTGGGAGAAAATGTTGACCAGCTAGAATTGACTACCGAATTCAGAAAACAAGGGCCAACTTTGTTGCTAGATCTCAACTAGATCCCAATCTTAGTATATTAGACTTGCCGTTTTAATTACTGCTTAATAAGCTGCATCTTTGACGTTATGCTTGCTTTACGATCGAACTGAAAATATGATTTTGATTTCATGGTTAATTCATGCTTTTTTCTTTCTGCTTACCGTTTTCTGCTCAACTATGATTGAACTTGAATTGTATAAAAATGGAGAAGTAAATCGGCTTTGAGTCATAATGTTATAATTATTCATCGGAATGATATTTATGGATTAAAACCGGTTTCATGACAACTGGAAGTTTTTTTACTTTACCGGAATAAGAAAAAAATGAATTTAAAATCGGGTTTGTAATATGATGACCGAAAGCTTTGTGCCCATCCGAAATGTGAACCAAAGAAAAAGTGAACCGGCCTTATGATAAGATAAATAAGATCAGATTTTAGCACTGGGAGATAAAGTTCTCCGACATGCCTTAGAACATTATGGTGGTAATCAAGGATAACAAAAGGGAGCCGTCCTCGGGGCTTTGTACAAGGAGGAAGTGATAGCGGTCCTCGGGGCTTTGTACAAGGAGGTATTGCCATGATTGTGAGGAGATGTGCACAATCTATCCACAATTATTGCTCCCTCCGTTAGCGATCTCCCTTATCGATAAATATAAAAGAGAAGAGATTTTATAAAACTGACTCTATTTTTTGTCCCGATTTTTAGAATTTGACTGTCTCGCCCTTTCTGACTTCTTTGCATTATGTATTTACCATGATCCGGTCAACTGTTGTTTTATAATATTCATGTTGCGTATGTATCTGTATCCGCCTTACAGCATAAATGCTTTATGGAAGATCTGCATGTACCTTGTTGAGTTCCGACTCACTGTTTTATATTTTTCCCCCTTCTAGATGAAACTATAGAGCTCATGCCTGATATGATGGAGTGACTAGAGCTCCGTCTGAATGATCCTAAAGACTCGGAAGTTACTTTTGGAGTTACCCAGAAGAAGTAATTTTATTGTAATGATCCGGTTCAAATATATGAATTTTTATAATTGGACTTTTATGACTATGTATACATAAATAAGTTTTATGGGTATGAATATAAATATTTCGGTAGGTTAATAGATTGGCTTCCGTTATACATTTTATGGATATCGTGTATGGGTCCTAGATGACATATGTGATCCTATGATTGGTAGGCATGACCAGCCCGGACCAGATCACCGAAACTTTGGTGTCAGTTTCGGGAGGTCGCTGGCGAAATGCAAAAAAAAAATCTATTCCGTCACAATTGGTATCAAAGAAATGAGATACATTAGAAATTGATCGATCAAAAATATAGAAGCATAGGTTTAAATCTTCATACCGAATTTCAGTAAGAAGTAGGCCTGGGTAACTTAGGCAATTAGAGTCCTAAAGAAGCTTGGAACCTAGTCTAAGTTTAATTTTAATGAGTTGATGGATATTTTTTGGGATTATAATATCGTTCCTGTTTTGATTTTAGGATGGCTAGTGGAAGAGGAAGAAGGAATGGCCATAATACATCCCATGATTGGGAGGCCATCTATATAGATTTATTAGAAAGAATGACCAATGTAGTGGAGCATGTCGAGCATAGGCATATGGCTCCGGTCCCTGCGACCTAGCCAGCTCCGGTCCCTATGACTAGGCCAACTCCGGCCATCCTGGCTCTAACCACGTATGATCGGTTCACGGCGAAGCGAGCGTCGGGCTTTTTGGAAAAATCCAATTCGACAGAAGCTGATATATGGCTAAGGAGGATAAAGAAAATATTTACAGTGATTGGGTGTATGGATCAGGAGAAGTCACATTCGCAATATATAAGTTAGAGGGCAAAGCGGATAGTTGGTGGGCCATGAGAAAGAGAGCGTTAGGAGTGCCCGATGAGATGATCACTTGGGGTATGTTCGAGGAAGCTTTTCTGAAGAAATACTTTCCATCCAGTCTCCGGGATCAAAAGAAGATCGAGTTTATGAGATTAAGACAAGGAAGTATGTCGGTGACTGAGTACGATGCTAAATTTACTGAGCTGTCCCGATTCTCGCCTTATTATGTAGAAGACGAATTAAGAAAGGCGAAGAAGTTTCAGCAAGGACTGTGAGATGATATTCGGAAATAATTGTCCACATTAAAGCTTGAGACGTATGTCGATATACTGGACAGGGCAGTCATTTACTAAAAAGAAGTGAAGATAGAGAAATTTTACGCAAAGAGGGCAGCTAGCCGGGCAGGTGTTAGTGGCGGATCTACTCGGGGATCTTTTGGGTCATCCAAGAAGACAAGGACGACTGATAAAGGAAAGTGTGTTGTGCCGGCTCAACCGATGGCTGATTCAAGGACGTCAGCTGCACCCTACACCACCTGTGGGAAGATGCATCTGGGGCAGTCGTGCCGTCAGATGACAGGAGCTTGTTTCAAATGCGGACAGCAGGGCCACATGATCAAGGATTGCCCGAGACTATAGGGGAGAAAGCCTACTATTATGGCTAAGGCTTTTGCAGTAACTATCCAGGAATCGGAGGCATTGCCAAATATTGTGAAAGATACTCTTTCTATTTGTGGAGTTCCTGTGTCTATTTTATTTGACTCAGGATCTACCCACTCTTTTGTTTCTCCATAATTTGCGTGCCTTATTGCCACTACCCCCTACATATTGGATTATGAATTGTCTGTGTATACTTCTACTGGATTCCCTGTAATTACTGATATTGTATATTCTAGATACGTAGTAGAAGTAGATGGGCAATGTTTAATTGTGGATTTGGTGTTACTAAATATGGGAGGTTTTGACGTAATTCTGGGGATGGATTGGCCGGCTAAAAACCATGCCACCATTGATTGCTTTATGAAGAGGGTTTATTTCAACATCCCTGGGATAGAGACCTTTTTCTTCCAAGGCATTAGAAAGAAAGAAATGCCGATGTTGATCTCGACCTTACATGCCAAACATCTGGTGAGAAGCAGATGTAAAGCTTACTTGGCGTATGCCTGCAACATTGGAAGTCATAAGGTGCCGACTAAGGACATTTTAGTCGTTTGCAATTTTGAGGATGTATTTCCTGAGGAGTTTCCTGGATTGCCTCCGCATCGGGAGATTGAGTTTGAAATCTATATCGTTTTCGGCGTCAGTCCAGTTTCTAAGGCCCCTTATAGAATGGCTCCTACTGAATTAAAGGAGCTAAGATTACAATTACAGGAACTGTTGGACAAGGGTTTTATCAGGCTGAGTGTATCTCTTTGGGAAGCACCGGTGTTATTTGTAAGAAGGAAAGATGGGTCGTTACGGATTTGTATTGATTATCGTGAATTGAACAAAATCATGATAAAAAACAAATATCCTCTGCCATGTATTGATGACTTATTTGATCAATTGTA
>JAOVVI020016950.1:0-10744 GCA_028571085.2 Nepenthes alata | reverse complement strand
TATGGTTATATATATTTTGGGTATTTGGTCAGATGCTTTTTTTTTTTTTTTTTTTGTAGAGATTTATGGATTTAGAAGTACAATATTATTTTAAGGTCGGACAATGGATAGTTTGTATGAGACTTTGATTTTGAATACTGTGACTAATCCTGTGCCCAGTGCAATAAATGTTTAATTATGATATTTTGGTATTAGTATGAAATGCCTGACCCGGTTTTGGGATATTAGACTTTGATTATTTGTGAATAATTCTTTATTAATGTCATAATTTTACCTATTTGGGTCAAGATCAAGACACCTTTTGCGGCTAAATGACTGCTAGTTACTCCTTGTCGATTCCGTCATATTTTGACAAAAATAATTATACATATTGGAAGGTTTGTATGAGAGCTTTTTTAAAATCGTTGGATGAACATGTCTAGCTATTGGTGAAGAGAGGATGACTCGTCCCACCATGATGGAGAATGAGGTTACATCTTTGAAAGATCCAACCTTGTGGTTTAGCGATGATCTTAACTACTGTAATTGGAATAATAATGGTGTCCATGCTGTTTTTATAGGGCTCTTGCCTGATAAGTTTAGATGGGTATCCATGTGTGAAATCACTATGGAAGTTTGGGATATTTTGCAAATCATATATGAAAGGACAAAAATGGTTAAAAACTTAAAATTCCAAATTTTGATCACTAGATGAAAAATGACGAAACATTTGATGAGTTCAATACCAAACTAAATGGCATTATTAACTCTACCTTCAACCTAGGAGAGAAAACTATTAAAAAAAGAATTGTCCTAAAAGTCTTGAGATTCTTAAATGAGGGTTTTTGATCAAAGGTTATGGCTATTGAGTAGAGTAAGGATCTTGATGAGATAAAAATTGAAAAGTTGGTTGGATCTTATTAAACTTATGAATTGTCTTTCCTATAAAATGAAAAATGACAAATTAATTATCCTAAAATCTACAAAGAGAAGTCCTTTGATGACTTAAGGAATGAGTTTATGAATGACAAGGACATTGCTTTCTATACGAAATAATTTTAAAAAATTTTAAAAGACAATAAAAAATCTCAAAGAAAGTCTAAAGGCTTTTCCAATCATAAGGAAAATAGGGACGAAAAAGATAAATCTAAGGGCAAAAGATCAAAAAATGCCAGGGTTTTGAACGCATTAGGACTAATGTCCTACTTCAAATGTAACAACGATAAAACCCTATGTACCACCCTTTATGATGAGGAGGTCGGGGAGAGTGATAGTTTGGCTTTTGGCTTCGAAAAACACTCCAATTATATAGCATCTATATCCCGTGTTGAAAGCAATAGTGAACCTACCTTAGGTCATAATGAGGAGTTTGATAATTTGATTAGTTAGACTTTGAATTAGGCAATGGGTTGAATAATCTTCAAGAGGCTTTTAATGAATTGTATCATGATAGTTTAGTAACTAAATGAACTAATAAAACTCTTTTAAAAAGAGATGAAGGAATAGAACACGAAGAGAAAATTTTGAAAGATTGTTTGTCAAAAGGAAGAGACCTTAAAATTTTCGTGTGATAAAGATGTTGCTCTCAGAGAGAAGATAAGGCATTTTGAAATTAACTTGTAAAATCCGAGATCTGGCTGAACATGTTCACGAAAATTTCGAAAAAACTTGATCATATGTTTAGTCATAGTAAGACGGCCGTTAACAAGAAAAGGCTTGGCTTAGGAAAACCAATTTTCAATTGACCCACCCCTAAAAAACTGTCTTAGTACTGGCTTCCAAGAGTAGTTTTGAAAAGGTGGTTCAATTCATCAATAAAAGAAGCTCAAGCAAGCCCTCCTAAGAGTGAATCCCAGACTTGAACGAAGAAGGTCTTATCCATTGAGAAGGTTGTACACATGTCACGACCCTGGTTCAAATATCAAAATTGTTGCGACATATAAAATTCATAATTTGGATTGAGACACAGCACAAAACTTCGTTAAACATACAAGAATATAATTTGTCTTAGGAAATCGGTTAAGTTTACTCTAACTTAACCTCTAAGGTTGTATTTGTTCATCAAATATATATGACTCAACATATAATCATCAACTAAGGTATCGAAATTTAAGTGATGTACCAGCCCTTAGTAGTGTTGTAACGTTTATATATATCCAAATATTTACCAAATATCAAAATAATGCTTATACGCCAGTCATGAGTTTATTAGGTGCTGATATAGTTGAACAAATACACTCATGCGTAGCTCATGCTCCCTTTAGGTGCCCTCTTGAGCCATCCTATAACTGGTTCGTCTCGAATCTATGATTAACTTTAATAATTTATTAATTTATTTTAATTCAATATTATTGTATAAATCTTGGTGTTTGGATCTTACATATGCTGGATATAGTAAGAGAGGGCACATTTGCCCAAATTATGTTGAGACCATGTGGAGTCACCACCCCGTTAGCCTCGTTAGAGCACTTAAGCCTTTTACTTTTATTAGACTAGAACCTACTTGTTACCACTGTGATGTCTTTGGTCATATCTATCCCCATTGTCATATACTTTGTTCTAGTGAACCTAGATATAAATTGAATGTGAGGATTTAGGTCAGTAAGGGTGACCGAAAGAAGGTGACATTTCATGTGAACTCTATGAGAATAGTCAAGAATTCTGAGCCCCAAACTAGAAAAGCTTCTATTGTTTTCTCTAGGATGATGCCTCAGTTGTTCTCTCATGTTACTCATCGTCCTTTGAGATTCGTTCCTTCATACTATTCATGTAGCTAATGTGGCCATATTCAGCTCCATTGTCATAGGCCTTCTTCTATGAAGTCTCAAGGTAGATCATCTGAATAGGTAAAGCTTGCACGTGAGGTGTAGTGCTTAAGAGGGATGGTATTGAGTTTAACTATGACCATCAGATTTGACCATAAAAGAAATGGATTTGGGTTTACCCATGTATACTCAAATAGGCCACAACTCATTTCTTCAAGAAATGGACTTGAGCCAAGGAGGACTTGGCTTTTTAAGCCAAGTTATCATGTGCTACTCATGGGTAACTCTTTCGTGTATCGTGCATATAAATTATAGTGTGTTTAGAGTAAGAGCATGCATACATATTTCATTTTCAAAAACAATATTAAAAAAACATCGATGAATTAAAATTTTGAGTAACTTTCAACAATTGGTGAATGATTTAAAATTTATTTGAAGATAAACTGTTTCTCAGGCACTTAATGAGATGTGGGCTTGTTTTTCACCTCATTTATGTATCTTTATAAAAGGGGTTTGTAATATCTTGTTTTATACCCATATTCATTGCTCATACTATATTTTGTAGATTGAGATCTTGATTACTTTTGTGCATTTCGAGCTAGAAATTTTAAGTGTACTTGGATTATGTCGAAATCGAATTGATATTGGACTAGTTGAAGTTAAATTTTAAACATAAGCACCCCTAGAAAGAAAATTAATATTGTTGATGAGTTTTCAGTCAAGATTTATATAAAGAAAATGAGGAAAAATTTTATAAAAAATAAATTCCTCAATGTTAGGACTATCATTTAGGGGGAGCAAAATTGTTGAAATGAATTATAGGCACAAGTGATATTTGGTTTGACTTTCCTTTTTAAGGTTCTCCAAAACACTCCGGGGATTTCAAAATCATAGCTAGACTCTTCCGCAATTTAAGGTCTTGAGGTCCCTTAACTACGCATATTGCTTCACTACACATATATGTACCACATTTTCATTTATTTTGTTCAAAAAAGTAGTACTTGAAATTTTCTCATAATTATTAAATTCATAAAAATTGAGTTAAGCAATAAATTTTACAATCACTCATTTGTTCGAAAGTTAAGTATTATTTTTATTATTGTTTATCTCATTTTGCATTCCATACCGATCATTATAGTTTGAGTGATTTTTATCATCATTCAAAAGAATGTTCGAACGCCATTTTAAGGTTAACATTTGAATGCCATTTAAAGGTTGAAGTTCAAACACCAATGTTGACATTTGAACGCCACGGCATTTTTAAGTCACAAAGGAACCCTAATCGCGCAACTCACTGCATCTCTCCCTCTCTCTCTCACATTCGAATGTTCCAAGTCTTTCCTTATTATCTCTTTCAATTTCCATTCATTTCCCTCAAATCTCACTTAAATTTTGTTGGTTTACTTCTTACTCTTATGGATCTAGCTCTTTTTCCAACTTTTTCCAAGGTAATTATCTTGATTTTGAATATCTATTTCTTTTTGCATATTTTCACATCTTGACAAATGCCCATGATTTTTTGAATTATTATGCATTATTTTCTAGAATTCATGTCAAGGCGATGCTTATGAGTTATTCATCTTAACTCTTGTCGATTCCTCAGTATCTAAGATTTTTTAGACTAATGAAATTCAAACGTCAACCATGAATTTAGTTTTTTCTATGGCCAAATTTAGGTAATGTAAATTTTTTACTATTTGTTTCATATTGGAGGTGTTTTACGGTATTTTGTAATAGAGAACTATAAAATTAGCTACCAAGTAGAGTGTACATTGAAGAGGTAACTCAAGGTGTATTGATTCTTGATTTTGGAGTAGTGATAATGCTTAGCATTATCTCTGTAGTATTAGTATTATAAATCATTTATTTGAGTATGTGATGTCGCTCTAGCATCTCCCTACCCATATCTTGCATATACTTATCACTTGGGAGTGGTTACTTCAATCTCCGATTTGTCATCTCCTTCTGTCCTTAGTTTAATAATTTAATTCTAACATTCACTAGATCTACTCGATAGATTTGTGTTTTTTTTGTATATTTGTGGTCTAACCAACAGGACCATGCCTGAGGTGATTCGGGACTCTATTGATCTTCCTACTATACCATGAGTAGACTCTCTCTACTGTGAGGAGACATCATTTGCTGATAAGGTCTTTTCCTATCTATTGCAGCGTCCCCATTGCTATGATGATCATGGGATTAGGATGAACTTGTTATTAGTTGCTTTTCCTATCCTTTACCACATTTTGAGCATCGACATCTTTTCGATATCTTGTTTGTTGACCCTTTTATTGTATCGTTTATTTTTATATGCCACCCTTCGAGGTGTAGCCCCAAAGGGCACACACAAATTACACACAAATTTGGGGGATACAAAAGAGTGTGTAGCTCCGAGATCAACCAAAATATGTGCTAAAGAATCAAAGACCTGCAATTTACCTTTCACAACTGATGGATCAACTCCAGTATCACGAGCTATGGCTACAAATGCCCTATCGGGAGCTACTGACCTCCTCTTCGGACACCCACGCATCGGAGATTGGCAATCCCTCGCATGATGGTCCACCTAATCACACCTGAAACAGGCCCCACTCTGATGGAGACAAGTTCATCTAGCGTGATTTTTTTCACAATACTTGCAGGAAGATCTCGTGAACTAGAATTTCGGAGGAGAAGACTTCGCTTCCACTGATTTTCCTTTATCTTGGCTTGACTTTTCTTTAACTCGAATCCCAGGCATCAAACGAGATATCTAATGAGAGACTCTACCATTTGAGCTCTAGCCTCTATGTTCTAACTTCTTCTGAAAATGCTTTTCCTGAAGCTGTTATAGCTTGATCAATAGGGCCTGGTCCAGCACCTCGCTATAAGTCCGTAATCAGAGCTACACCGATTGCTTTTAGATTGAATCTTGTAGCCATTGCAGAAATTTCTAAGCTCTCAGGGACTCATTTATGACAAAATGGGGAGAAAATGGGACTGCTTTGAAAATTGTGTCGTATTTAGCTACCGATAGGTTCCCTTGTCGCAGCCTGCCAAACTCAGCTCACTTAATCTCCCGGATGCTTGATGGAAAGAACTTCTTTAGAAATGCCTCTCGGAAGACATACCAAGTGCTGTCTTTATTGTCCTGGCTTAAAATATGGTGCTGGGAGTCCCACCATCTAATAGCCTCACCATCCAATTTGTACACGGCAAACCTCACATTGTCCTCATTGGGGCAATTAATAGCCTCGAATACTCTCTCCACCTTTTTCAGTCAATTCTCTACTTTGATCGGATCGAACTCTTCTAGAAACTCCAGAACATGCTTGCCCTTGAACTAGTTGAAGGGCGTCCGGCTCTGACCCTGCTCGGCCATCCTCCTCAAAGCAACCATATCATGTTCCTTCCGCTGGATCATCCTGTCCATCGCGTTGCTTGTACAACTCGTCATAGTAACATAATCATCTCCACGACTCAAGGCTGATCTCCTATCCCTAACATCTTCTCGTTTGGAGACTGACCTTCTGCCCCTACCATCTTCTTAGCTCGAGACTGATCTTCTGCTCCTAATATTTTCTTCCCGATTTGAGAACGATCTCCTGCCCCTAAAATCTCTATGGTCTGCCATAAATTCACTAGGAAATACAAAGATTCAATCAACAGCCTTTCCGAAATTGACCCAAAATCGACCCAAAACACTTCCCATTACGACTTTTTCTGATATAATTTCTGTCACAAATTCGGACCAAAGTATGTCAAATTTATAATTATTTAAAACCCAAATAATAGATAATTAAATTTCAAACCGGGTGTGATATAGCCAGACAGATTGTAAAATTTCGATATCAATTAATCTTAAACAAATAGACACAAACACTCACCATAGGACTTTATCGGACAATTGTTTAGACAATACAATTATGACCTGCTTCGATTCTTAATAATAATATCCATCAAAGGAAATATTCAAATAATAATAACTCATCTATATATACAACATGTCCAACAATTCTTAATATACAGTCCAAAGGCCTTCATTCTGCTAATTTTTAATAACCAAAATACATTCCAATACAGATCCAATCCAAAAGAATCGAAATACAGCCGATGTCATCTATCTAAATAGATACGATACTCATTAGGAAATACGATGCCGCATCAGATCTCAATTAGCTCCTGCAATATATCTAAGCCTTCTAGTTTGAAGGGATAAAATAAAAAATATGAGTTTAAAACTTAGTAAGTATCATCATATATATTTATAAAACAATACTTATAAATCAGAGGAAGGGTGACATCACATAACAAATCGTATAAAACAAATCACAATATCTGTATCTCATATGCATAACTATCGGCTACATTTTAAGCTTACAACTTCGGCCACCTCATGTCATCAGATATCGATTATATTTTTAAACCTGCATTCTTGGCCCGGCTACATTTTAGGCCTGCTATTCTCGGCCATCTCATATCATTAGATCTTGATTATATTTTAGGCTTGTAACTCTCGGTTCGAGTATATTTTAGGCTTATAGCTCCTGACCATTTTATATCATTGGATCCCGATTACATTTTAGGCCTACAGCACTCGGTCTGACTACATTTTAGGCTTGCAACTCTCGGCTATCTTATATCATTGGATCACATGTCGACCCACCAAAGTTTTAAACCACTATGGTCCCACACATACATCGGCCCACTAAGCCCTCGGTAGTGTGTATGTTAAATGTAAGGCCCAAAGCAAATTTCACACTCATTTCTATACAGATATATTGATATAAAAATATACGGTATTCGATATTTACCCATTTTTCTAGAAAATAATAAAACCCTCAAATTTTAACTGAATAGAACAAAACCCTCAAACAACTGGCAGAACTCGCACATGAGCTAAGAAAAACTGATGGGTTAAGTAAAATCTTGCATGTAGGATTCTAAACCTCCAAATCAAAACCAAAATATATCAGTTATTGAAATAGACAAAGGATAGGGTTAAAGGATACTTGCTTCTATCTTATATCAAGCAGAGTTGACAAAATGATACCTCGAATGATCCGATCTCCACTTTCTCTCTCCTCTTTCCAGCGTGCCTCTCTCTCTCTTTTCTCTTTCCCTCTTCTTCGGCCTTCCCCTGTTTGCACTGCTTACCCTCTCTTCTCCTCCTCCTCTCTCTTTCTCCTCCTTCTCCCTCACTTCGCGCAAGGTCTCTCTCTTCTTCTTCTCCCTCGCTTCGCGTGAGCTCTGCTTCGGTTGCTGCTCTCCCCTCTCTTTTATTTTCTTTTCCTTTATTCTACTGCTTCTCCGCCGCAGCCTTCCCCCCTTCCTTTTTCATTCTATTATTATTATTATTATTATTATTATTATTATTATTATTATTATTATTACCCCTTTTCTTTTCCTTTTTCTTTGTTTTGTTATTCAATCTAGCGCTCGGGCGCCAATACCGGTGCGCCTCAGGCGGCAACCGATAGATCCAATTCCCTTTAAAATTTCACAATATTTAATTGATTTTCACCATATCTAAAATAAATTAAATAGAAATTCGGGATATTATATGTCATTGACATTGGTCATCATTTGTGAGTAGTTTATGGACATATTTGAGGATGCTTGATTGACGACCCAGTTTACCTACCTCATCTAGTGCCGTTTCACCTCCCTCTTTATCTGTCTACTTGTCGCTCCTCCTGTGTCTCTTTCACATCCCATTAATATAGTCATGTATACTCAAAGTCGATTACACGCACCTAGTCACATCTCTCCTACTAATGATTCTATCCTTTCCTACTGGTGAGATATCTAGAGGTCCTTCCTATTTCCAACCCAATGAGTCTATTAATTCTGTTATTGACCTCTTGTATTGTATGCGTCTTTAGATGGAGTAGACGTCGTCATCCCAGTTAGAGTTTTGAGTGACCTTGCATTAGCAAATGGAGCATGTCATCGCAACCTAGGCAGATGTCCAGACTGGTGTTAGAGATCTTCAGATTGGAGTAAGAGATCTTCACACTTGGATGAGCCGTCTTGAGCATAGGGTTAAGTGGCAGGATCGGTACATTCGGCGGGTGATGCCCAGCGATATAATAGAGACTTTAGGTGATGAGTCTGACTCTTAGGTAGTTGTCTCTTGACAATTTGTGTAAAAAGGGGAGAAATGTATTACTATTGAGGGGAAGATTTGTGAGACTGAGTTGTGTTTTGACATATACTTGGGGGTTGTATTATTATGTTATTTGAGGTGGAGCATTGTACTATATATTATTGGTGATTATTTTTATACATCTTGACTATGCTGCCAGCTATGATGATAATATTCTATAGTTTTAATATTGATATATGTTGATACATCATGGGTGTTTTCTAGTATTGTCTATTTTGAAGAAATGCATGTCTATCAAATGCTACACATCATCATGATGTTTAGTTCTCTAGGGTCTATATGTTTGTCATGTAATGAGCTTTAATATGGTGATAAATTAGAGATTACTTTTTTTTTTAGTCATGTGAGAGGTTTTGTTATGAATTTACCAAAGGGAGAGACTGTTAGGTCTATTTTATTAGCTTATTTTATTAGTTATAATCGAATCTTTTAATTTTATTAGTTGTGATTAAATGTGACTCAAGACGAGCTTTTCAAAGATGAAAAAGATTAAGTGCACAAAACATACTCATACACATTTGTGAATGTGGCTCTACACATAAGCGACGTTTGAAGGACACTATGTATAGTCTCTAGCAGTTTTACCCATGAAGCACGCATGAAGGGCACATAGGTGTACTTAACAGTAGCTTCGTGCATGAGGGGCGAATGTGTGTAGAATACAATAGCTCCTTGAATGATCCGCGCATGAATGGCACAAGGGCGTGCTAGCATTTAAGCTGGTGTGAGTTAGTGTTCGAATGCTAGTGTAGGAATTTTACTGTTTCAATTTTTTACCCTATTTTTCACTTTCATTTATAAATAGACTCATATCTTTTAACCCAGCTGCTGCTAACAGGAAAAGAGAATAAAAGGAGATATTGAGAACTGTGGAGAAAAAAGAAAAAAACCTCTTATATTTTTTGTGATTCAAAAGATAATGATTTCTCATCTCGAAGTCAAATACTTGTCTAAATTTGTGTGCCTCTGGGGTTCCATTGGTGGCTTGGATTTTACAGTTCTAGAAGTATTCGTTGTTCTTGAGAAAGGAAGTAAAATCCAAGAGATCGGAATGTGTCCGATTCTATTGTTAGAGAGCAAATTCGTAAAATTTTTCGGTACAAGTTACTTGTCAAGAGTAAGTTGAGTAAAGATTAGTACATCTATACTACCTAGTTTGTAAGTTGACTATCATGACCCGGAACTACACAGGACTGATGAATTATTACTCATAAAATTTAAAATCCCAAATAATAACAATACTAAACACAAAATTCCAAAAACTCGGGTGTGATCAACCCCAAAAATTACAGGACCCAAAAATTTCACTCACACAACCATATTGGACAACCGTTCGAATAAAATACATGCAACCTGCCCTATGAACAGTTGTAGGGGGAAACGACCAAGACAAATCCTGAACCAAGAAATCAAACACGATCGGCTCATCTAAATCATATGGACAGAATACTCAATAGAACAATGTGGCGCCGTGCCGAACCTTACCCAGCTCTTGCAGCAGATCCAAGTCTTCTACTCTAAAGTGGAGAAAACAAAAAACGTAAGTTGAAGACTCAACAAGCATCATTATATACGGTATAAAACTGCACAAGTAAATCAGAGAAATAGCTCGTATAAAATCCAATAAACTCTGCCACATACATCGAAATCACCGCACACCCACAACAGAAGCAAATCAAAATCCAATATGCACAACATAACGGCTACATTTTAGACCGGCAACTCTAAGCCATCACATACAATCGGCATCTAGCTACATTTTAGGCCTGCAACTCTCGGCCATCTCTTTTCATCGGCTCTATTAGCTCGGCTACATTTTATGCCTGTAGTTCTTGGCCTTCACATTCTCATT
>JAOVVI020016949.1:0-10744 GCA_028571085.2 Nepenthes alata | reverse complement strand
ATGTTCTTATTATTATTATTATTATTATATATATATATATATATTAATTCCTTTTTCTTTTAATCCCAAAACTCAAATGGATACTCAGGCGATCGAACGGGCGCACCTTGGGCGTTGGCCCAACAAATCCAAATATCCTCAAAAAATTTATAATATTTACTTGTATCACACTCAAATTATCCAAAATAATAATAAATAATCCAAATTAAATCGGATAAAAATTTAAAATATTACATCATTACTTCGAGATGACATTGGCTCAGATAGGATGCCTCTAGGTACCTAAAATAAACCATTATAACCTGCAGAAGCAGCATACATCCATCCAATACAGTAGAATCTACTATCTGTATGTCATTAGCATACACGTATATCATCAATATACATGCACATCTCTATCTCAAAAATATACAAAGTTAGTCCATAAGGTACAATACTATAAAATCTAAGTCCATAAAGTCATCTTCCAAGATTAGCAACCTAGCAAACTTCTAATTCTCTACCCCGCCCCATTGGACATAAGCTTATGCTCATCTAAAGGAAAAAAAATAGTAATGGTGAACCAAATGCTCAGCAAGGTACAATAATCGAAGACAATAAGCAATATACTCAAAATAAGATAAGAAAAGAGAAATAGGAGTATCATACGTGATGCATAAATACGAGGCATGATTAAATGCACTTTTGGGACATGAATAACTTCCATATCCTATTTCTAATTTTTTATAGATACAGATATTACATTCAAATTACTGATTCTCTTTTTGCCTACATAATCAAGCAGAAGCAGATACGGATAGTAATATTGGTATTGACAGAATAGATAACGGATACAAATAACAATACTGGTATTGACAGAACAGATAATGGATACAGATGGCAATACCGATACTGATGGAACAGATAATGAATACAGATGACAATACAAGTCTTGATGGAACAGATAACGGATACATATAACAATACCAGTACTAATGGAATAGATAATGGATACAGATAATAATACCGGTACTGACGGAATAGATAATAGATACAAATGGTAATAGTGGCACTGACGAAAAGATAACGGATTCAAATGACAGATAACAGATTTCGGAGTCCTAATTTCTTATCATATCTTAAGAAGACTTCCACATTTAGTTTTTATTGCTTAGTCCTCCCTCTCTGGCGTTGTTCATCAGATATAACAAATTGTAGAGTTTTTTCAAATATTTTGTATAACTTTAATAATTCATTAATAAAGATACAGATAATCGATTCCTTATGAATTTATGCCTTCACATGCTTTCAATTATATGTATAAATCAACATAAAGTTTTTTTTTTGGTAAGTAATTAAATTTGAATTAAAAATAAAATTAGGTACAAAAAAATAATGTTCTAACTCCAAGTGTTTTGCCGACTTGGAGATAGAACATAAACGTTGGGACATTCCCCGAACACCACTATGAAACAATACATGAGTCCAAAAAAACAAAAGGGAAAAAAAACTAGATTAAATCATCTAAACCGACAACAAACCGTCACCAAACCGGTCAGTTGATTCACAACCGAACCGGGAGCCACTAACTAAGACCTCATAACACATGAGACTAGTCATGCAATGCAAATAATATCAAGCCACCATATTTAACTTCTGAGGCTATGCAAATCGGGCCAAAATCACACACGCTATAAAGCATCAGCCGCAATTTAATTCAGCATCAAAAAACATGGAGGTAGCTGAATTTCAGCAGTACAAACCCATGTTGTTTCAACTAGGCTCACGGCAGCAGCAATATATGGCATTTGCATGGGAGCGCCAATCTGTCAACACCAAAAATGCTACAGTACATCTTACATCACGCCAGCACCATCAGGATCAGTTTTCAGCAGCCAAAATCAACGCAATGGAGCCAGCACCATCTTACATCACGCCAGCAGATTCAACACCAAACCGGGAGCCACCAATAAGACCTCGAATCACCATGCAATTCGGCCCAAACTCACACTGTTGCGTTCGTCCTTCTGCTGGCATGAGATCTGCTGTTCTGCACAAAGAGCACAAACAAACACGAACACAGGGGAGGGAAGTTCAGGAGAAAGGGAATCTAGGGGAGAAGAGGGAAACTGGGAGAAGGGGAAAGAGATGCAGAAAAGAGACAGAGAAGGTTCGAGAGAGAAGGAGAGAAAAGATAATTTTCCATATCGAAATTAGCCACTGACATCCGCCTAAATGCACGCCTGCAGAACAGAAATAAAACAGAACGAATGGAAACAATACACGTGTATGCTGTGGTATGTGTATGCGTATGTATGATGTGGTATGTGTATGCCTATGTGTATGCATATATGTATGTGTATGTGGGAGTATTGGGGGATGTATTATGTGTGTGCCGTAAGCAGTCCACGTTATACAAAATCCTGGAAATGTTTCGGTCTTTGAATGCTTCGGGAACTTCTTCTCAACGTCGGTTGGTGATTGGCGTCAGTTATGTTATCTTCAATAAGGCCCGTAACACACACTCACAAGAAAATAGCAACCACAAAATAACTCAGTATCATGATTCAAGGAGCAAGCTGAAGTTCAGCAAATTCAGCAGTCACAAATCCGTGTTGCTTCATCTGGGCCCACGGCAGCAGCATAATTTGCATGGAAGTCACCTTACTGTCAACAGCAAAATTGCTCCATTGCATCATAACATAACGCCAACTTTAGCTTAAACAAATTTTGCCTGTCAAATTCATCAGCAGCACATACAGGAAATCTCAAGAGACTTGCTAACCCTCCAGCATCACAAGCATCATTCGAGCAGAGGAACTGGCCACAGACCTGCCAACCCAATCCCAGCAAGCAATCACCGATCCTCACTCCACTCAAGTCCTCAACTTGGGACACTAAGCAGAGGATCAATTCTGTAAACCCACATGCGGCACCATCTGGCAGCAACTGAGTATGGGGATAAAATGGAGGGAACCACCAATTTTGCAATTCTTCAGCATCTACAGGCCGCAGCCCCATAAGTACTCAGCCTCCCAGCAAACTGAAGGACTCCAGTTACTTGGAGTAAGCAATAGATTGTGTCCACTTCCCCTGCATCAGCACAGCCAAGCAACCCATTCACCCAGCCAACAGCAACATAACAGTGCAGCACTCCAAAAAGTCCACAGCCTAGCAACCCATCACTCAATTTTTTTTTTTTTTTTGGAAGCCATGATAGTTGGAACTAGAGAGGCCAACAATGAGAAGCCACACTAGCCAAGCCCGCAGCCCATGAAGTAGCACTAAGCCAGCCAAGCAATCCACAACAAGATCAGCCAGCAGAATACCAAGCCTCTAAGCCATGAAACCGGTCAACCTAGTGTGATGACTAAGAAACCGGCCAGCAACTCCAGAAGATTTTTTTTTTTTAACAGAAGCCACGATAGGTGGAACTAGATCAGCCAGCAATAGGAGCCCAATCCGGCCAATATTAATCATTGGAAGAGGAAGTCTAGGGAATTATACTTTTAGGCCTCTTAGAACTGTCCTGGGTGGTTTTTATATTTTTGGACGCTCTATGACGTTTCCCACTTTTTGATTAAGCCCTTCCATGGTCAAGCCACCTCGAAGTGGAGGAATCCTTGCATAGAAGTGGTTGGACTGGGGAGTGTGTGGGGTCCCAATCAACCTTGGTTAGGTCCGGGTCCTCAGAGCATTGTGAACACACCAAAGTCTCTTCCTCAAGGGGAACAAACGAAGCTCTATTCTGCCCATTGATATTGGCGCTCTCTCTATCCTGAATGGAAGGATTATTCCACTGAGCATCTCAACCGGGAGGAGAAATGGGGTTTCCATTAACCCCATAAGAAGCATCACACACTGAAACAGGACTGCCATTATGTTACGGACCTTTAATTATTTCTTTTTCTCATTTTCTCCTTGGTTTGTTTGGTTTGTTTTCTTGGAGAATAGTCCCTGCCCCTCCTTCACGTGGACAGTTACAAAACTCATCATTCCCGTTCCCGGTTCCCCGTTTCCCGTTACAGGACCCCCCATTTCCGTATATATAGGCTAATACACGTTTAATGGAGGAAAAGGGGAATTATTACTCTAATTTGCTCTCTCTCTCTCTCTCTCTCTCTCTCCACTCTGTCCTTCTCTCTCGATTTCCCTCTCCCTATTTCCCTCCTTCCCCAGCACACTCTCACGTCTCCCTCCTCTGCAGAGCTCCGCTCCCGTTGAAATTTCCTCATCATCGCAGGCGACTACATGGAGATCGTATCAGGTTCAACCCTCACAAGAAAACCCAAAAACCTATCTCAAATTTGAAGCCGAGAGAGGAGAATTAGGCGTCGATAGTGTGTCGATCTTGAGCCCCAACATGTTTCTGTTAGGACTGGAAGGCAAGCCTTGACTTGCAGAAGGGAGATAACAAAATCAGGACCGAAAAGTTCTTGCTTCAATAGCCTAAGATAAGATTCGTTGCCTCCTCCTTTAGAAAGAGAAGGTTTATCAATAAGCCCAAACGTGCGAAGCCTCGAAGAAGATCTGCAAGGGATGAATCTGTCGCGGCACTCTGCCGCTGATTTTGAGGGAGAAGGTGACAACAAGTACGAAATCGATTAAGGAGATGCGAGATTCGAAATTGGAAGAAAGGAATTTGTTAGTGGAGTATCGAGCCCCGGAAACGATTGAGACATTTCGTGTAGGAGGTTCAACCCGCTCTTACTCCGTTGATCGGATTCCATTTTCCTTCATTTGAGCTGCTCAGTGCGAGAAAGAGAGTGATGAAGGGGTTCGCAAGTCCGCTATCCTCATGGCCATGAGAAATAGGCCTTCTCGAAGGTTTTGAAGAAACGAAAGAATTGCAGAGATGAATTGAATTGCAACGGTTAAAAATGGTTTTATAATGGGATGGTTCCAACGGTCAAAAAATCTTTTTGGTCAAATATCTGCCTAGCTGTGTAATTAAAGGATAATCTTATTTATTTATTTTACTTATAATTTTTTTGTACTTTTAAAAAATATATAATTATTAAAATTTAAAAACTAAAAGATAAAATAAAATAATTTTTTTCAGTTATAGATAAATTATTACACACTTTTTTATGAAAAAATAATTTATGAAATTATTAATAAAAATATATGAAAATAACTACTTTAAAAAAGTAGCTAATTTAAGTTTTTATTATTTTTTAATAAAATAATCATTAAAAGTAAAAATATATGCATTAATTTTTTTAGGAATTAGCCGTTGGTTGCCTCAAACTCTTGCCGCTACCATCTTGTCGGCATGTAGCTTGCCACACAAACTTTGGCAATCAAAATAGAGGCGCGATGATGTATTAATCAAATTTAATATAATTATTCTAAATTTTAGTAATAAATTAAATTATAAATATATTTGGAAATTAAATATAAATATTTTTAAATAATTAATGATACTATGGAAATATTATTCTTAAATTTCTTATACAACCACTAATGTAAAATTGTTTAAATTTTCTACTAAAACTAAATTGCTTATAGTTTACTATCTTTATTATAAAAAAAAATTATATCATCCAATCTTCATCTAAAATATTATGGGATTATTATTTTGGAAAATAAAAATGAAAATATGTTATGATTATTTCATATTAAATCAAATTTCAACTAGTACAAATTTATTTAATTTATTTGCCATCTCTAATTACTTAAAAAAATATTAGCACAATAATAAAGTTATCATCATATAACCTCATGATTATATGTTTAAGTAAAGCAAATATTTTTTATATAATACAATGTAAAATTGATGCGTCTCTAGGTTCGGGTTTTATGCGCATTAGGGAGCCTTTAGATTCCTTACGTCAAGTTAAGCTCGAATAGGTCCAATCTCTATATCTTTTAACTTGGACCCTGCACATCATAAATTACAAACAGAAGATTAGAAGATAGCAGGAAGTATTCTCACCATAAACTCTCCGACACTCAAATCAAAAGCCTTTCCGAGAGAATGAAAAGATGTGAGCATGAAGGTAAACATGATGTAGAATGCATGGATATTTATATGCAAGTGGTGAGAGAGAGGTTTAGAGAAGGCTTTGACTCCTTTTGTACACTTCGTAAAGTAGCTCACTAAGGTCATCGGACTAGAGAAATGCCTTCAAAGGTAAGGGAGCAGGTCCTTTCTCCTCGCATTTCGGTTCGAAGCTTATCCTTAGGTAATTCTAAGATGCCTCGAATGCTCTTGGATGATTGAGTTCTCTCTCTCTTCTCCAATGTAGAAGAAGGTATTTATAAGCTCCGTTGATGAGACTTTGGGCGTGGGAACGTGTGACAGGTGTCCAACCTAAGTTGATCGGCCGCTGAGCGCTATCAGTGACCAGTAGTGTTAGTTGTCGTATTGTGTTGGCACGTGAACTATTGTCAGGCATGGTCTGCACGGGCCTAAACGCCTTTCATTGGGATTGGCTGAGCTACTCTAGGGCAGCAAGCGCCGCAACATGCTAGAGTTGACTTTGTTCACTATTGACTAACATTTCCTACGATGCCAGTCTGTAGTCGCTTTGGGGGGAGGTCCAACAAATTTTGATTGGACACGTGTCAGGTGATGTCTAGTGGGCCTTAACGTAGCCTGTCTAGTCCAAGATCTATCTCGCGGTGTTAGGCTTCGCGCGAAGCCTCAATGGCCCCCATCGCTTGGTTAGGCCTCATTCCTATTGGTTGGGCCTCATTCCTACTGGTTGGACCTCATTTCTACTAACCTATATTCATACTGGACCCATCACTTGCCCCCTATAACTGAGGATGGCTCCTTACAGGCCCCTGGTATGTCAAATATGGGCCTTGGACTGCCAGCCCATGCACTAGCTCTTAAAGCACACAAGTTGCCAACTCCCGAGGGCATCACTCCGTCCTCACGGGAATTTGTATCTTTTCAGAATGTGCCCTAGAGATTCAATGCTCTATTTTGTAAGATTATCGGCCTAGGACTCGGCTCTGTATTGATACCTTTCCTGTTTTCTGATTGATGGCTATAAGGCGTAGTGCTCCTTTGCTGGGAGCTCACTCGATCTCCCGTGTGGCAATAAATTGGGGGGTTCCCACACTTTGGGACCCATGCTTACTCCCACGCTGAAGAGGCAATATGGGGACCTTTGTTTATCTCATGTTTTGTGATGTTTCACTCAGGGATTGGATAGAACTATAGAAGACTTGAAGTTGCTTTGGAAGCCTGTTGTCGTGTCCTTTCTATGGGTGTTTCCTTGTTGTAATAAGGAAAGTTTGGCCACTCTACAATTGTCATGCGCCTTCTCTCCACTTGGCCTGGATGTTCAACCTCTGGAGGAGCGTCGGGAGGCCAATGTCCTGATTCCAGGTCACTGGTCTCTTGAAATGCTCTGCCTCCCACTCCTCCCGTCATTGGTCATCTCCAGGACTTGCTGGAGGAGGCAAACTCAAGGTCCCACTGGGTTAAGCATCTGGTGTTTTATCTGGTGCCATAGCTTTGGCGGTCGACCTTGGGGCGGAGGGCTTTCCCTTGCTACAGCATTGTGTTGTTCATCCTTCAGCCCTTCAGCAAGGGAATGGAATTCCACTCACACGTCTTGGAGCACGGTCGTGGGGTAGATGCGACCGAGGGGAGAGCTCTCTTCTCAGGTGTTCTTCTCCAAATCCAGTTCTTCAAGCGCGCACCATTACTTCTCTACTTCTTATATTTTCCTTCATTTTTATTTTCTTTGTACTTGCTGTAATGCAAGTCTTGTACTTTGTAAAAGAGACTTCAAAGAATAAAAGTGTTAGTATTTACCTTCTCTCATGTGCCACTGAATCGTTTCTTTACTGTTGCTCCGTATGACTTATGGGCCAAAGTGCCCTCATGCCACCATACGTGTTTGGCCATTGCCCCATTTGCTGTCAGGGTGGCCGGTAGTTTGACTTCTTGGCTACCATCCCTCGAGCTTGCCTTTGGACCGTGGGCAAAAAGGCCGGATGGGAGTCATAAAGGGATTCAAATTGCCCGCATTTTCTTTGCTTGGGCAACGGAATGCCATCAGTCATGGTTGCATCCATCAAAGCATCTCTATGCATTTATTGTGATGGCAATCGCAGAGCCGTCACGTTGTAATGATTCTTGTTTGAAAAGGCGCGACACTTTAGGGCGTTGCCACGTGGAGGAGCTATTTTTTGCAGCGAGTTGCCTTGCCTTTGTCAAACGGCGCCGTTCTCTTTGGGGGACTTTGCCTATTTAACCATCAAGGCCCCATCCTTGTTTTGGTACCCGTTCTCCATTCCATGGTGCTTACCTTGAGTTTATAGTTTCTCTTCCCCTTGTTCAGTTTTGATCCTTCTGATGGTTAATGAGAGGTGTGCCTATGTCCTAGGGCCGCCTATGTTGCTAGTGGGATTGTCTTCTTCTGAATCGAGCACCCCACCGAGGAGTCAAGATTGCAGGAGCATGAGCCGAGAGGATGTGATGAAGCAGACTCCGTCATGGAGACGATGGGAGGTTGCCGATCGAAGCCATCAGTCCTTGGACCGATGGGTTTTGAATCTGAAGGGGCTTCAAACTCCTCTCGGTGTCGTGGACATGACAATGTAGGACAGTTGATTCTTCGTGCCCACGGGGTGACTGAGGAAGTTGAGCATCGGGTGCAGGCCGCCGTCATGGATGTTGGATAGAGCTGGGCACGGACCGCTTACGTGGAACAAGCCTTGTTGGAATCTGAACCTAGATCGTCTCAACTTGCCGAGGCCAGTTCTCAGGCTCAGGGTCGGATCGCGATGGTCGAGGAGGAGCTCCAGCTTTGCCAATAGAAGCCTTGAGACCAGGGTGGTGTGCGTACATGGCTAGACAATGAGCTGAGGTCAAGGATTCATCTAGAAGAGTTGGCCCCAATACTGGAGGGTCAATTTCAGGACAAGATTAGACTAAGCCGGAGAATAACTTCTATGGTGATGCCTGGAATCCTAGACTCTCAGAATGAGGGAGCTTCCACGCCCTCGAAACTGACTAAGTTCTCGGCTTCGGATCCTAAGGAGCCTGATAGGCATAGATGGCCTCATTGTATTTCTAGGCCATTGGCTGCCTCTAGTTGTAAAGAAACGTTATTAACAAAATATCGTTATCGATAGACGACTGCAGTACGTGTTGTGAGGCGGTGTGTTAGGCCTCATCATAGGTAGACTTGGATAGACGTGTTGCTCCCTATGAGGAGACGTGTGTCATGGCTATTATTGAGGGGAACCCTTGAGTTTTCCATGCGACGCCATTTGAGGCCCTTTGCGCTCACTTATTTAAACGTTGCCTTCCACCACCATTTATACTTTCGAATCCTCTTGCTTCACACTCTACCAATGAATAAGAAGCAGTCTGCAGCACCAGTGGCTCGCCAGAGAGTCAGCGACATCAAATCTGTTCTTACCTCCGACGCCATTATGGCCTTACTGGCCAGGTATCCCATCTCAAGCGATACAGCTCATTTCCTTCCTGGTGAGGATGACAGAGCGTGTTCACCTCAGAAAGGCTTTATCACAATCTACGAGTCCAACTTGAAGGGTGGACTCCATTTTTCGGTGGCGCTAGACCTGTACTGGATCTTGTCCGCATTAGGTGTCCCTGTGGTGCGGTTTCATCCAAATTCCGTGTGTTACTTGGTTTCCTTGTGTGTCTTTGCTCACCTTCATGGTTGCATGTTCAGCCATCCTTCAGTAAAGGTGAAATTTTGCTTCAACCAGGCGGAGGACTAGATTTTTATGTCTCCTCATTTTGGCTTCTGCTTACATGGGGCAAATCCTAACTCCACGAAGCACTGGAAGGACCATTTCTTTTTCTTGGCGGCTCCTCCTGAGTGAGACATTCCCAACGATTGGGTCTTCGTGGGGGAATACTTCACGAAGAAAGTGAACCAGAAGGACACAGGGAAGGAGAAGGTCTTTATGAGCCTCATCCCGGAGGCGATTGAGATATTCTACGTGAAGGGGTACCACCTGACCCTAGAACTTTTTGTTGCGGTTAGGTGGGAATCCTCCGAAGCTGGAATGGCACCTCTTGCCCAAAAGAGGAAGGCCAGGATGCTGGTCATTCAGGAGCCTTCCCGGGAGTCGTCCTAGCAATAGGCCTCGTCTTCTTCCTTGGAGTCCTCCTCGTGTGAGGACATGGCGGCCTTGAAGAGCCTGAAGAGAGCTAGAGGCACGTCAAGTAGGAGGGCTATGATACTACCGTATGTATCAAGCTAGTCTTCTGAATCAGTCCCGTCGACATTGATTGGGGCCACTCTGGTGCCATTGGGGCAAGAGTCCCAGTCACAAGAGTGAGCTGCTGGGGCCTCGCCGATTCCCGCTATTGCCCTTGCACAGTATGGTGTCCCACTCATTGACTATCCATCAATTGCGGAGTCTACATCGGGCTCTTCTATTAGTATTGTTGCCAGATCTTTCCATGAGGACTAGTCAGCGAATCCCACTACAGAGGTGGTTGCTGTGGATGTCATGGGAGAGACAACAACTGGTGTCGGTGAGTCCATCGAGGCAACACAAGCGATTGTTGTTGATATAGTGGATGTTGAGCCTAATGCTGAGCCTATGAACATGCTGGAGACCATCGACATGCTAGCCATGGGATCTCCGGCAATTGTGGTTCTAGAACTCATTGTGGTTTCAAGTCCATCCGAGGAGGATGACATGGGGCCCCTAGCGACAAAGGCACGTGAGGGCGAAAGGGAGGAGGGAGTTGCACATCCGGAGAGCCCAGCTATGCCCGCTCTTGGGATCGTGCCGAATCCATCCAACGTCGCAA
>JAOVVI020016946.1:0-10745 GCA_028571085.2 Nepenthes alata | reverse complement strand
CGGTTTTGTATTCTTTGGTCGCTCAAAGGCACAAAATCTCATCCTGCAGTGGTCTTTTTGCCTCTTCCTTCGTCATGGTGACGTTGATGGCGGGATCATTTTCTTCCTTGGAGTCTGAACTGCCCTCTGAGGAATCCAGACGAGGTGTGTAGGCCTTGAGGGGTCACGATGAGGCTGTGCCTTTTGCGGCGGTAGCGGAGGGTTTTCATTTAGAGCCCTCTGTCATCCTGCCAATAAGGTTCTTGAGGGCACCGTCGGGTTTTGATTAAGACGGGGTATCCACCTCCTTGCGGTGCCGAAGGCTTGGAGGAGCCTGCTTGTCGCTCTGTCGTGTCCTCAAGGCGGTGGAAAATATGGAATCCCGGGTGCAAGTTTTTGTTGGAGAGGTCAGGCAAACTCACGCACGAGCGGCACACTTCGAGCCGGCATGGTCGGAAGTAGAGGCGAGGGCATTGCAGCTGGCCGATGCCAACTCGTAGGCTCAGGTTCGTATTGCTGCTCTTCAGGAGGAGCTCGAGCTATATTGGGAAAGGCTCAGGGAGGAACACATCGTCCATGCATGTCAGGAGGTTGAGTTGAGATCGAGAATCCAACAGAAAGAGCTGACTCCCTTGTTAGAAAGGAGATTCTAGGAAGGCATTCGGCCTAGCTGAAGGATAGCTTCATTGGCGGTGCTAGGCTTTTGCATCAACCTCTTGGACTTTCAAAACTCAGGCGCCAGGACGCATTTGGAACTGATGGAGTTCATGACTTTTGATCATGTAGAGCCTGGCGAGGGCACGCCGTTGTACTCTGCGGACATTGGTTGACATTTCCCATAAAGAAACCTTATTAGAGAAAATACTCATTGAAATTTTATTTTCTAGCTGAGCAGTCCATTGCGTTCGATTAAACCGTCTTCTTTTTCTTTTCTTTTTATTATATTTTTTATATACTTTCGGTGTCGTTCTCTGGAAGGGATGTTGTCGTCACTTCTGGTGGCCAGAATAGCCGCATTTAATGCAGATGTGACAGTTGAGATTTTGGCAGATGACTGCGACGTTAGTGGGGTGACTGTCTGTTAGACGCTATGATGGGCTGCT
This sequence comes from Nepenthes alata, assembly GCA_028571085.2. Classification (NCBI taxonomy): domain Eukaryota; kingdom Viridiplantae; phylum Streptophyta; class Magnoliopsida; order Caryophyllales; family Nepenthaceae; genus Nepenthes; species Nepenthes alata. Next base: position 9,663 of record JAOVVI020016946.1, on the reverse strand, counting down.
ACGAGTGACTTTTGGCAATACGCTAAATAGGCGCGTGTCACAGCCATTATTTAGGGCATTCTCTGCATTTTCCCATGTGATGTCGCTTCACCTTCCAAGCATTGCCTATTTAAGCAGCGCTCCACTTGGCTTCCCATACTTTGTGTTTTCCTACATTGACAAGATCATGGCTAAGAAAAAAGGCTCTCCCTCTTATTCTCACACGATTTTCCTAGGAGTTGGCAAAATTAGGTCTGTCTTGTCAGCGAGTGTTGTTGCAACTTTGAGGGTTGACTATGCCATTCCCAGCGACTAGGCCTACCTTCCCCTTGGTCAGACCGAAAGGGCGAATGCGCCCTGCGAGGGCTACATCACCATTTATGAGCATCATCTGAGAGGTGGGCTTCACTTTCCCATGGAGCTAGACCTGTATGGGATTATTGATACACTCGGGGTTCTTGTCACTCGGCTTCACCCCAATGCTCTTCGATATTTGGTTTCCTTTTGCGTCTTCACTCATCTCAATTCCTGTTCGTTTGGAACGAACTCGGTGAAGGTGATCTTTCGCTTCACTGAATTAGAGGATTGGGTTTCAATGTCCACGCACACTGGCTTACACTTTTGGGGGATGAATCCTGATTTGGTGAAGAATTGAAAGAATCGCTTCTTCTTCCTGAGGGCCCCTCTAGAGTGGGATATATCCAATGAGTGGGGTCCAGTCAGCGACTTCTTTCAAAATGAAGTGAGCGCTGATGAGGTGAAGGGGGAGAAGAATCTGCTCGACCATATTCAGGAGAAAATGGAGACATTTTCCAAGCAGGGATTCTACCTGACTTCCGATCTTTTTGCGGCCGTAAGTGGGGGCCTGTGTGCGGCACGGCTGTTGCCACCGTTGAGAAGAAGAAGACTGGGGCCATCGTCCTCCAGGAGCCTTCGAGGAAGTCTCCTGGGGAGAGTGGCTCATCATTGTCACTTGAGTCTTCCTTATATGAGGAGGGTGAAGCAGCCCTGAAGAGGATGAGGGTCATTGGAGGCACTTCCACACATAGATCACTAAAGCTGGTGGCCAAGTTGATCATGCACACTGGGACTACCGTCCTGGATCAGGAGTCAGAATTGCAGTCGCAAGAGTGTGCAACTGAGCGCTCCCCGATTCCCACTGTTGCATTGGAGGAGTACGGAGTTCCCTTGATCGAGCTCCTTTCCTATGAGGAGTCCCCACCAGGCTACTTTTTTGACGTTGAGCCACAAGGAGTGGCTGTTGAGATCATTGGGGAAACGAAAACTGACGCACCAGAGCCTGAAGGGATCGTCGAGGTAGATGACCTAGAGCTCGCGCCAGAGCCCGTAGAGATTTCGGAGATTGTCAGCGCACCTACTAGGGCGCCGGCCGAGCCACCCTTCCAAAGTCCCGCTACTATCAAGGAGGTCGAGGCTTCCGGGCGAGTCGTCAAAGCTCTCATGGCGGATTCGGTTCAGGAGGTCGACACGGAGGAGGCAGTGCAGCAGCAGGAGCTGGTGCAACAGTTGGAGCCCCTCGGCATTTCTCCAGCCTTGGTAGTGTTAGATCTGCCCAGCCCTATAGAGGAGGCTACCGAGCTTCTTGAGCCCTTGAGTGTGCCCGCATCAGGAGTAACCTCTGACTCTGCCAGCGGCGCGGGTGCGCCTTTTATTCAGGTATGGCTTCTATGGGTGCCGCACCCCTTTGTTGCCTTCGGCGTTGAGGTTAGCTGGTCCTTCACTTTCCTCTGTCCTTTCTTTGCAGATTTCAGAGGCGATGCACTTCCTCCACACGACACTCTCTCAACGGGATGAGCTGATCCACTAGATCCAGGAGGGAGCTGAACGGGAGGTGGCTCTGCGCATAGAGGGCGAGACTGCAGCGTTGAGGTAGGAGATCGAGCAGCTGAAGGGTGAGCTTCAGGTCACGAAGGGTTAAATCATTGACTTGGAGGATTAGAGCTCCCGTGCCTTGGCAAACCTGAGAGTTCAGCTTTCCTCGGAGGAGATGGCTCGAGTGTTGGAGGCCAGATTCTGAGACGGCACTCACATGTGCCACCGTATTGCGTTTGTCGTGCCTTCGGGCACTCTTGTGGGGATCTTCCACCTGAGGAACGACGGGATCTCAGAGGGCTCCCATCTTATTGACTTCTCTGAAGGGGCTGGACCTCCAGATTTCTAGGGTAGTCAGAGCTCTTGTCTGGCTTTTTTTTTTTGACACTCGAATGCAATCTTGTAGCCTTGGGCTCATATAATTAATGAAATGCAATCTTATCTTCAGCTTTTGGTGCTCTTGTGCTCATATTATCTTTTTTGGCTTTGCAACTTGTCTTACAATGGCTAAGCTATTTAGCTATCGTCGCCAAGGATCAAATCCAGAGACTTCTTGCACTATTCTCATCCTTCAGTTGAGGATGTTGTTGTATCATGCACGTAGTTGGATGCTCGGGCCAGTGGATTGGACATCGTCGCAAGCCTAGTAGAGCCACTCATGGGCCAACTGGGTTTTTAGGCCACAATAGTCAAACTCTGGGTCTTAGGCCATTGCGCACACGACACCATTTTGATGCTCATCCCCACTCAAGGTATCATCACTCCCGTGCGCATGGTCCTAGTCCATCGATTGTCGTTGAATGAGGGTGCTCTCTTCTCCTGAGGAGGTCGTTGCACGCCTACCGTTTAGGCCCCCTAAGGTTTTGATGGACATTCGAATGGGAGGGTCCTGAGCTCCCTGGCTTACTCGTTCGGCCGCGTGTGAGTCATTCGGTGATAAGCCAAAGTTTAGAGTTCGATCGTATTAGGGTCGCTTGGCGCGGAGCCAAGGTTTGGGGGCAGCTTAGGGCCCTTCGGCGCGGGCCCAAAGTTTGAGTATGACCATTTGAGGGTTTCTTGGCATGGAGCCAAGGTTTTGGGGCCTCCCAGGGCCCTTCGGTGCGGGGGCAAAGTTTGAGTACGACCGCTTGAGGGTCACTTGGCACGAAGCCAAGGTTTTGGTTTACAGGCGGACGAAGATCCTCCTGACTTAGGGACAGTCTAGGCCGTTTCATCTTTTGAAATGTCAAACAAGCACACATTCACAAGAACGATCACATAGGAATATAAAAGCAACAATTTTATTAATTGAAACATGATATATGAACAAGCATCCCCTATCGTATATACATACCTTACCTGACCTCAGCAGCCGATTATTGGTAATATTTTTGAGGTGGGCAACATTCCAGATCTAAGAGACCATCTTCCCGTCTTGGTTGTGTATCTTGTATGCTCAATTCCGAAGGATCGCCGAGATAAGGAACAAGCCCTCCTAGCTGGGAGAGAGCTTGTTCCTATTGGCGGTCTTTCCCTCCACATCTATACTTCGGAGGACCAGGTCCCCAACCACGAGCGGGTGAGCCTTCACCCACTTATTGTAGTATCAAGCGATGTGTTGTCGGTAGACTGTCATCCTAAGGCGTGTCGTGTCACGGACCTCTGGAAGCAGATCCAGGCATTCCCTGAGACTTTGAGAGTTGGTGGTGGGGTCGAAGCATTCGACTCGTAGGCTGGGAAGTGCCACTTCGATGGGCATGACCATGTCGACCCCGGAGCAGAGACTGAAGGATGTTTCTCTCGTGGGTTCCCGCGGGGTCTTGCGATATGATTAGAGCACAGAAGGCAACTCGTCTACCCAAGAGTTCCCTGCATCTTCAAGTTTAGTTTTCAGCCCGTGTAACAGCGTCCGGTTGGTGACTTTGACTTGATCGTTAGCTTGAGGGTACGCCACGAACATGTGTACCAATCTAATGTGCAAGCTCACGCAATACTTAGTGAACCGTTTTCCGGTGAACTAGGTTCTGTTATTGGTCACTATTACCTTAAAAATCTCGAATAGACAAACGATATTCTAATGAACAAATTTCGTTATATTTTGCTCGGTTATTTATGCTAGGGGAGACGCATTGACCCATTTGGTGAAGTAGTCGATACTGATGATGAAGAATTTTCTTTCCCCGGAGGCCAAGGGAGTGGGCCCGAGGATGTTGAGCCTCCATTGGGCGAACAGCCATAGGGATTGTAGGCTGTGAAACTCCGTGTGCGGCCGATGGGTCAAGGTCCCATTAACCTGGCAGCTTTCGCATTTTTTGAGAAAGTCCAAGGCATCTTGCTTCATCGTGGGCTAGAACAAACCTAGCCACATGATCTTGAATTCGATGTTTTTTCCTCCAACGTGTGAGCCACATTTGTCGAGGTGGATTTTTCCCAGCGCATACTCAACTTACCTCGGGGTAAGGCCCTTTAGGTAGGGAGTTGAATATCCCCGCCGGTATAGCTTTCCATCAGTGATTGTATACCATCATGCCGTTTTCCTTGCCCACTTGGCCTCTTCTGGGTTTGTTGGTAACGCCTCGTCTATCAAGTAATTGTAGTATGGGGTCATCCAATTGTCGTCTTTTACTACTTGTAGCACTTCCTAATCTGGGCTATCGACACTTGGCGCGACTTGGACCTCCTACATGTTCCTCGCGTATTGCTCCAAGGATCCTGTCGCTGCATCTCTAGCCAACTGGTCCGCTTTGCAATTCCCAGCTCTCAGGACATGTTCGATTTTGAACCTCTCGAACGCCCGGATCTGGGACTTTTCCTTCGCCAAGTATTTAGTGAGCAGTGGGTTCGATGCTTCGAAGGTTTCCTAGATCTAGTTGGCCACTAGCTCTAAGTCACTACGCTTGGCCAGCGCCTTCACAGAGAATTCTTTAGCCAGCTGGAGTCCTGCAATGAGAGTTTCGTACTCTGCTACATTGTTGGTGGCTGGAAAGGAGAGTACAAGGGAGTCCTTGATCTATGAGCCATTCAGAATCCTAAGCATGACTCCGGCCCCACTGCCTGTCTGCGTGAATGACCCATCAACATTTAGGGTCCATTCAGGTACGTCAGGAGTGGTTGCTCCTTCAAACTGGTCTTGTGCGTTGAGGATTGGGGTCACCGCCTCAACGACGAAGTCTGCGAGGGCTTGGCCCTTGAGGGCCGGCCTCAATCAGAACTCTATGTCAAACTCACCCATCTCTATAGCTCATTTGACTAGTTGTTCGGGCTTCAGGCGGATAGCCTTTAGAGGCTGATCGGTCAACACGACGATTTGATGTGCCTTGTAGAACAGATGAGAGCTAAGGAAATTCTCTCGGCGTGTGGGTACCGGGACTCCACGTCCGTCAGAACCGTACTCACATAATACACGGGTCGTTGTACACCTTCGTGTTGCCTAATGAGCACCGAGCTTAGAGCCGTGTTTGACATTGCCAGGTAAATATATAAGTCTTCACCGTCTGAAGGCGAGGTCAGAAGGGGAAGACTGACAAGGTACACTTTCAGCTCTTGGAACGCTGCTTCGCACTCATCTGTCCATCAAAATCTAAATGTTTTTGTGCCTCAGAGCGCCTTGAAGAATAGCGGGTACTTCTCTGTGAACTTAGCTAGGAATTGCAATAGGGCAGCAAGTCGAACTGTGAGCTTCTAGACTTTCTTTACAGTCCGCGGGGAGCCCATGTCGAGGATGTCCCTAATCTTCTCCAGGTTTCTTTTGATGCCGTACTGCGATAGTATGAAGCCCAAGAACTTACCGGAGGTTACCCCAATTGTGCACTTGGTCGTGTTGAGCTTCATCCCATTAGCCCGAAGTACTCCAAAGGTTTCCTCCAGATCTCAAATGTGGTCGTTGGCTACCTTACTTTTGACGAGCATGTCATCCATATACACCTCCACGTTTCTTCCAATCTGAGCTTCGAATATCTTGTTCACCAACCACTGATAAGTGGCCCTGGTGTTCTTCAGGTCGAAGGGTATGGCCTTGTAGTAGTATGTCCTTTGGTCCGTCATGAAGGAGGTATTCTCCTTATCATCTAGGCTCATCTTTATCTGGTTATAGTCTAAATAGGTGTTCATGAAACTCAAAAGTTTGTGCCCGAACGTGGAGTCCACCAGTTGATCGGTCTGAGGTAGCAGAAAGTTGTCCTTTGGGAAGGTCTTATTCACGTCGGCAAAGTCGACGCACATCCACCACTTTCCATTACTCTTCTTTACGAGCACGACATTCAACAGTCAGTCTGGGTATTAGACCTACCTTATGAACCCACGTCAAGTAGTTTGTTCACCTCTTCTCTTATGGGTATTAGTTTTTTGATAGAGTGGTTCATACGCTTCTATCTGACGAGTTTGTGATTGGGACCGAGGTCCAACTTGTGGACCATTACTCCAACCAATATCCCGGGCATGTTAGCGGGTACCCATACAAAGACGTTGGAGTTCCTTCTGAGGACGCTCACGAGCTGGTCTCGAGTTGTCGTAGTCAGGGAACCACCGATGTGCATGCACTTTTCAGGTTCAACGGGGTCTAAAGGAACTATTTTAGTCATCTCACCCCGATTGGGCTTAAAAATCTAGGTCCCTAGCCAGTCGGTCTGGTGGTACGGGGGCGACTTGGGATAGGTAGCACATCCATCCCATCACTTGATTGCCAAGCACATCCCCCACTCCATACGGGGTCAAAAATTTCATCTTTAGATGAGGTATCGATGTTAAGGCCCCGAAGGTAGTGAGGAACGGTCACGCTAAAATGGCATTGTAGACGGATGGTAAGTCGACGACCAGGAACCTTAACTCTCGTGTGGCCACGCACGAGTAAGTTTTTATCGTGACGTCCAGTTGGATTTCTCCCTGTATGGACACGGGCACATTATTCAGGCCATATAGAGGGACTTCGATCGCTCTCATCTGGCTCTTTCTCAATCCAAGCTTAAAGAACGCATCGAGATACAATAAATTTTTAGAGCTTCTATTATCAATAAAAACTCATTTCAGTTGGTAATCAAGCGTATCGTCCGAAATGAGGGCTGATACAACAAGAGAGTCGGAATGACGGGAGATTAATTGTGTCATATCATTGCTACTAAAACTAATGACATCACTCCTAGTCTCTACTCTCGCTCTCTTGTTGTTGGAAGCATGTTCGAGTCGTCCTTGACTGCTGCTCTTAGCCAGCTTGCTTAAAATCATGTTGATCATGCTGGCAGCAGTACGGTTCCTTGGTGGTTCTCTAGCTTCTCCTTTGGAAGCCCTGGGGGCCTACCCCGAGCCCTTCCAGAACCGCATGAGGTGCCCCTAGTGGACTAGGTATTCTATCTCCTTCTGCAGGGTCCAATTGTCCTCCGTAGTGTGCCCTAGAGACTGATGAAAATGGCAGTACTTTGTTTGGTCTCCAACCTCTAGGTTCTTCGGCGCCTTGAGCCATTTCAAGAACATTTTATCCCCAATCTGCATCAGAATATTCAAACGGGTGTCGTTCAGGTGAGTCAGGGTCATTGGCATGTACTCCTTCTTGGCACTCGGCTCAGGCTGCTGTTTCTTGCGGCATTCATGGAAGTGGCCATCATCTCTGTTCCTCTTCTTCCCAGCGATCGGTCTTTCCAGTGGTCTGTCCGTGCATTTGGGATGCCTCGCCTCATTGGCTTCCTTGGTCGAGATATAAGCCCGAGTGATGGTCTCAACTTCCTAGAACGACTACGGCGTTGGTGCATCAAGTACTTGAATAACTCTCCTGCTACCAACGTGGCAATGAAGGCGCTAAGCTTCATCTCATCAGAGAGATGGGGGATTCGCCAGGCTTCGATGATGAAGCAAGTGAGGTATCACTTTAGGCTCTCATCTGGCCTCCGCCAGAGGCGGACAAGGTGCCAAGGCTAATTCTCCTCCCTCCTGTTGGAGGCGAACTAGCACGGGAAGCAATCGGCGAGCTCAACGAAGGAGCAGATGGAATTGGGCTGGAGGTCGTGGAACCAAAGCATGGCATCCCCTTTAAGTGTGAGGGGGAAGCACTAGCACATGATGACCTCACTTGCCTCGTGGAGAGACAGGTGTGTACGAAAGTAGTCTAGGTGATCCATTCGATCCGTGCTTCTGTCGTACTCGTCCAGCGTCGGCATCTTGAACTTGAGGGGGAGTGGCTGAGTCTAAATGCCCATGGCAAACGGTGACCTTCGCAGGTCGAGCACTAGTCACTCAGGCTCCCCTTTGAACAAGTGGTTCCATATCTTGTCCACTTTTTCCTTATTCGGGGGGTTGACCCGCTTCTCTTCGCGTTGATAAAGTATTGAAGCTCTAAGTTGTCCTGTGGGTCACGCTAGACGCAACAGCTGCCCATACGGGGTGGTCGCGTATTGCACGAGCCCTTCCTTCTGGTGGTGGGCCTCCTGTCGCTGTGGGAGTTGCGGGAATTTCACCTCTCTGGGATTTCCAGTAGCTCATCCCGGCTAGGAAGGCTACCAGCTATTGTCTGGGCCCTACTACCTGAGGCCGCCTCGACCTCTGCATCGTCAGGCCTATTTGTCCTTGCCCTGGGGGTCCTCATGCCCTGTCTTGTTCTTTTGGAGGTTGACACCTGGGGCATCGGAGGAGGAGCTCCCATCCACTGTGTTCCCATTCGAGCGCACAGTGTTCAAAGCATTTGCTTCATGTTGCCTACATTGGTAGCCAGGTTGCATACGTCGGGCTCTGGCTGCTTGCTAGCACGGCTACCCACTAAGGGGTCATCGCCGCGGTCGGCGGCATCTCTCTATGGCGCACTTGCTTATGCTCTGGTGTTTACCATTTCTTGCGTGAGAGGGTGAATGTTGAGATGAGAGGTTAGACTTTTTGTCACGTTCCCACAGACGGCGCCAATATTGTGTCCCTGGGTTCGGATTCTCTAACGGATTAGGGAACCTTCATATTCCACGATTACATCAGATCTCAAATGAGTCCAGTCTCCGCTCTCCTCAACCTGGACCCTACACAACACAAATTATAAATAAGAGGTTAGAGGTCGTCGGGATGTTCTCCTACCGAAAATACTCTGATGCACAAGTCAAGTATCTTCTATAATAAACGGCAAGATGCAGGAGTGAATGCTAAAATACGGTAGGGAATGAGAGGACGTAAGAATGCAAGACTCATTGAGCGATTATGGGAGGCTGGGCTTCGCAGTTTGTACTACAAGAAGTGGCTCACTAAGATTTCTCGAGAGAGGCTTTAGGTTTGATGGCCTTTGATTGGTCAAAGATCGATCTTAGGGGATCAGGAGTCAGGGTCAAGAATCAGATCATTTTCCTGTCGAAGGAAAGGATATTTATAGGCTCCATGGTGGAGAAGCTTAGGCGCAGGAATCTCCGACATGTGGCAAGCCAAGATTTGCTAGCCGCTGGCTGCTGGCGGTCGCCAACGGTGTCATTTGTTGTCTTGTGGTGATGCTGTACCGTTGCTAGGTATGGCTAGCACAGGCCCGTTTGACCTTCCTTGGATTGGCTAGATGACTGCCACGAGGGCGCACGCTATGGCTGGCTAGTGTTTGCCTTGCTTCCTGTTAGCTGGCAATTCCTCCGTTGGTGTCCCCTATGCTGGTGGACTGCAAGGGCTGTGACAAGGACGTAAGCGAGGCTGATTGGCCTTGTCGGCTGGCGCTCTGCATGCCTTGTCACTTCGCGCCTAGGCTAGTTCTCATGGAGTGGGCTTCTCTGCAGATGGACGCCCCTTTCCTAGCTTGGCCTAGCTGATCTCGGTCCAATTTTGAGTTGGACCGAACATCTTTTTTTTTCTTGTTAAAAATATAGATATTAGTATTATTAATATTGATATTTTTTATTATCATGATAGATCACAATATAATATAATATG
>JAOVVI020016945.1:0-10745 GCA_028571085.2 Nepenthes alata | reverse complement strand
CCGCTCGTGCCTTTATTCTACGTTCACTGTTTAGTAGTAGCCATCACTGTGTCTGTGAAGGATATTGCTTCCACACTTTCTCTTGAGGACATCGAGGCCAGTCGAGCGAGATACAAGATTTCGAGCGAGATGGCCATGGTAGTTCCTAGTGCGCACAAGAGAGCGTGCTTACCTCCAGATGGTTTCATCACCTTTTACGAAGTCCATCTTAAAGGTGGTCTTCGATATCCTATGGCCCTGAAGATCTTCGAGATTATGAGGGATCTCAAAGTTCCTGTGGCCAGGCTCCAACCAAACGCCGTCAGGTATCTGGTCCCTCTTTGTATTTTCATTTGCTGCCGTAAGAAAATCTTCAATGCTATGGCATTGAAGGTTATCTTGAGGTTTGTTCATGGGCAGGACTGGATTATGATTTTCCCTCATCCTGAATTCATCGTTATTAGTGGGGGTAATCCTGATTCCACCAAATGGTGGAAGGATAAGTTCTTTTTCCTTGGTGTCCACCCTCACTGGGCCATCCTCAATGAGTGGGGGAATGTGGAGCCCAATTTGTGTTAGGACGCCACGACTGATGAGAAGGCATTGGTGAAGGATTTCACCGACTTGGTGCAGTCCAATTTTGGCTCCTTCAATGAGAATAAGAGGAATATATGGTTAAGGTCCGAATACTTGGATGGTCATCTATCCTGATGCCCACGATGAGGCCATTGCCATATGAAGTAGTTTCTCTTACCGGGGCATTGGTTTGTGCTCTTGTATTCACCATGTTTCAGTTTTTTAAAAAATGTGTTATCCTGACTTTTAGTCTCTTTCCACAGATTGTGCTAATGTTGCGTCCTCAGATCCTATTCGTTGTATGGACGGAGATCCAAACGAGTCCTTGAATCTTTCCACTGTTTAGACAAATTTGAACCCGTGCAACACAAAGTTCTCGGACGTTCCTCTTTGGTTAGAGGAAGTGATTTTAAGGATGCAGATGTGAAGTTTACAGTGATAGAGATAAAATAGTAGCACGTAATATCTTTACGTAAAACATTCTCTGTTGAATGAAGGAAAAAAATCACGAGACTCTTCGTTCATGAATGATTTCACTATGATGATTTTGATTATAAGAAACTCAAGTTTACAAAAAGTGACCATAGAGAACAAAGTGGCATCCTGTTCTTGTTTCCCTTCTTGTGTGCATGTTGCCCTTTATTTTTGGAGTTTGGTTTGTATATATTACTTGATGGCTTCCACCTATCTAGCAAGGAGCTTGCGTGCGTGAGAATATCTGCCATCAACTCTGTAAAATCCATTGTGCCATCCTACAATGCTTACTAATTGTGAAAATCAATTGCTCCTCTTAGGGCGCATGTGCTTTACAAAAGCTGCTATCTTTCCTGAGATGTCACCTTCATTCCTTCTTGCATTTTGACAGGGTCAGCCATCAACTTTTGACACGCCGACTTTGCAGACTTAGTCGAGTTCTCGACCGTTACCATGAGTCATTGGGCTTTAATGGATTTCACGACCATTATGCTGCTTGGGCCGAGTAAGCCATCTGAGCCTCTGTGGTATAAATGCCCAACTTATGGAAGCAGGTCTTCCAACTGGGCCCTAGGTATCAGTACCTATCTGGTTTAATTTTTTGATATTATCCGTTTATAATATTAATATATATTAATCAAACCATATAAAAGTTTAGGTCGGTGGAACAAATATGATCAAACAATTCGATTTTTTTGATAAGGTCAATTCTAAATCTTTTAATGTATGTTAGAATATTATTTTTATAATAATAATAAAAGTCAATTTTATACGAATTCTTTGATTATTTATCTTTCTATAATTATTTACTAAATATTAAAAAATTAATTATTAATTCAATTTTACTATTCCAAATAACTAATAAAATATTAATTTTAAATTTTATTTTCATATTATTTCATTCTTTGATAATTGTTATTTTATTTTAATCTTATTTTATTTTAACAAATAAATATAATATTTGTATTTTATTAAAAGAAATAAGATTCATATTGTTCTTATATTTTATTTTATGACAAAATATGAGGTAAATATTACTATATCATTAGATTAATAAAAATATTAAAAATAATTAATTTTCTAATTAGTTTTATGTATTTTAATAGAAATGAGTATATATGAGTCTTATTTTTTATTAATCCCTCGGGAAGTCGTGGAAGGGTAACTGGGAGAGAAGAGTATTTTTCGGCGAGGGAAAAGGGAGAATATTTTTGCTGTTTCTCTCTCTCTATCTGTCTACCGCGCAGCTAGGGAGCATGCCTTCGGGTGCCAAGAAGAGAAAAGCAGCCAAGAAAAAGATGCAGAAGGAAGCCCACAGCAATGGGACTCACTCTCAAGGTATATGTTCATTTCTTGGTCCACTTGACACCTTTGTTTGATCAATCCCATTCATTGTCCATCTGTATTTGAATCGCTTCCTGTCCTTTTCCCTACTTTAATTCACATGTACTGTCTTTTTGCGTTTGTGGGCATGCATCGATTTCTTGATTTGAAGTTATTTTATGTTCCGGATTGGTGTGGAAGTTTGTTGTGTTAATTGCTCTTGCTTTCGCGATTGATTTTGATGTCATAGCTTTCATTGACTTTGTGTGTATTTATGAAACTGTTCGCTGTTCTTGGTTGATTTCGTCCGATAATTTTTCGTCCATGGATCTAGATTTGGTAGAGAATGATGAACCAAAATCGCATGACGAGAGAGAAAGTGGTGGGGGTGAAGTTGGGAAGGAGGAGGAAGATGAGCAGACAGAGAAAGATGGGGAAGGTGTTGTAGATGTTGAAGAGGATGTAAAGGAAGCAAGTTTGGAGGAGAATGCTGCTGAGATTGCAAGGGAAGTAAACCTTGACAAGGATTCATCCGGAAAAGAAGTGAAATCTGATGTTGTAATGCCCATGGAGACACCCAATAGAGCTCCATCTGTTGAAAACGGGATTTCTGGTAGTCTTAGCTTAAACGATAATGAAATCGGAGCTGAAAAAGAGCAGCTGGCGGTCGAGGAGGTAGTAAGTGAATCGATGGCGCAGGGTCGAATGCTTAAGCCAGCTGATTACTTGCCCGAAGAAGCAGCTGGTGCTGAAGGACGTGCTTCAATTGAGGAAGTTTTTGACTCAATTGAGGAAAGCATCCCTGTTCTTGAATCAGTTAAACAAGTAGTTCCTGTGGTTGAAGAAGTGAAGCACTTTGCTCAAAGTGCTCTGGTTGAAGTTTCGCCGAGTTATGCAGTTGAGTCAAAATTGAAGGAAAATGGAAATGATGTTTTGATATTGTTAGATGACAAAGACAAGGAATCGCCAGTTATAGCAGATTTGCAGCCAGAGAAAGTTGAGGCTGAAGCCATTCTTGTAGTAGATGAAGTTTCAGTAAATTCATCTGACGTTGTTGGCTTGACTGATGTAGAAAGTGGATATAAGCTTTCTGATTCTTCTGCTTCTCAAGCTGCTGATCTGGTGGATGATGTGAAGGACTCCGAGTCTCCTGAGAAGTCAGTGGATAGGGTCAGCGCTCAGGCTGTTGATGTTAAGGACTTAACTGTTCATGAGAACTTGGAGGGTCAGGTATAGATTTCCCTTTTGGAAGAATAAACAAGATGGGAAAGAAAGAACTTGTTTGTACCTTATCATTCCTTTTATTGTCACCTTCTCATGCTTTACTTGTTTGCACTTTGCAGTCTTTGATTTCTTCTACTCCACCGGCAGGGCAAAGAGCTTCGTGGAAGAATTGCTGTGGACTTCTTGAGTTGTTTATGGGCTCCAGTAGATAATTTGAGGTGGGCATAAGACATCTTATTCTCAAAATAGCACACTTTAACTGTCATCATCTTGTGGCATGAATTTCATGGGATTGTGTGTTAATTGTTAAATGCATATAGCCTCCTTATCATTCATTAGGGCAGCGATGATTCTCAAGAATATTGGTAGAAGTAATGATCTTTCCATATCATGTCTGATTCCTTTACAAAGAACCATTAGAGTAGAATCAGTGGTTTGAGCTCTATATTGTAGAAAATGTGAAATTCAGTTTAAATTTTCCCTGAATTCTACATTTCCTGTTGGATTGCTTTTCCTTTCTTGTTAGTTCTATTCTATCACTTTCATGTTGATGTGAACTACAGTTGTGTTCTTGAAGAAGTGTTCTGTACATCTATAAAGTTCTTGATTAACATGATTTTTAAGACTTAAGAACAAAATCAATTGCCAACAAAAAAAAAATGGAATAAAGTGAGACAGCAAGGTGAGCTCTGGGCCTGGTGAGGAGTAAGCAAGAGATTGATGAGGAGTAATAAGTGGTTTTAAGTCAGGGTCAACAGCATAATCGAATGGGTAATGAATTTTTGAATGGTTGCTTAGTACAATATATATAGAGAAAGATGCAGTTGATAATTTTAGTAATGATGTTGTCATACATTTTTTTCAGAATATGAGGTCTCAGCATTGATAATTGTAGTTTTTATTAATAAATATTCATTAATTTTCCCATTGTATTCAATTATTTTGTCTGTATATTTTTTGTTCTATAAAACAATAGATGTGAATACGCATTATGTATTGACCCCACTAAAAAAATTCCTGAATCTACCCCTGGGTTCAAGTTGGGTTGAATGAGTGTGATGGATAAAAGTAAACCAACCAATACACCTGCCCTGTTTTGCCATTGATAAATTAGGAAGCAGCATTAGAGAAAGCTTAAGCATAGCTGAAAAATTAGAGTAGAGAAAGCAGAAGATATGTTGATTTGCACTATTTATATGCTTACTAATATATTTGAACCATTTTCTCTGTGAGATGAATGTACATTGGATGATTCTGAGAATCAGAGACATTTTATTTAAATTGGAGTCGAGGACATCAGCTGGATGTGCCATAGCTATAAATTTTGCAGCAATTTTGACCATGTTTCTTGTCTCAGTTGACATGGATTTGAGGGCTAAGTGTATTATAGTTAGGGTGTCCTCTACTTACAGAGCACCTGGTATCCATTGTTTACGGCTAGGATTACTGGGGTATCTAATCCCATTGGCTCCCCTAGCTTTCATCTCTTAATGTCAGTATCTGCCTAACAGAGTAACAAGCCACCTTAATGCACTAGCTAATTAAAACGATTTGAACTCTTACTGAACTAGATCACTCAAATAGAGTGTCGAATGATTTAGAGTCGCACATCATCGCGCAAGTGTAGCGTAGAATTTGCAAGGGCTATCGCATCATGGAATATCAAATCATTGATATTTTGATGGGTGATTGTATGGATGCGATAGTTACTGTAAAGAAACAAAACAGGCAGACAAAAAGCTGAAAAAATAAAGAGGACTGGTTACACATTATGGTATATTGAGAAAGAGAAGTTTAAGAATGGAGTTGGCATGCTTTTGGTTAAAGAGTTCACAGAGGATGCGGTGAGTTTGTAGGTGGGCACCTAAATGGCCATATTAGATAAGTTTCAAATGGATTTTATAAGTGTTCATGAGGGCGAGGGTTATGAGGAAAGAAATCAAGAGAGAGAGGATATTATTTTGGACGTTGTCGGCTCTTAATTTTATGATGTCTAACACACTTTTTGAGTAGCAGTATTTGATCACGTATATGACTGACTCATCAGAAGCTCATATTGGCTATTTTATTATGAGAAAAAGAGATCGTCGACATTGTAAGGGTAGGAAGATCATTCTTGGATAGTTGGACTAACACAATACCATTGGTTTTGGATGAGCATCTTAAGAAATGAAACAGGAAGATGGTAAAGTATATTGATCTAGATCTAAATGGTGGAACTTAAAAGGGTAACAAACAAAAGTCTCCTTAGAGAGTAGATGCTAAACGAAGGCATTTGGAATCTCTAGGAGAGTAGTAACAACATCGATGCAAATATCGTCGGATACGATGCATATGTCAATATGTATCGGTATCGAGGCCCCTCAATATCGATATTTCTGATACTGTAATATGTTTCCATATTGGCCTATATTTGACTAATATATCGGCTAATACGCTTATATCAGCTTACGATATTTTAAAACTTTTTTCCATATCCGATATTGATACGAAAACAGTCGATACCAATATCGATATTTTCATCCATATTAACAAGATATAGGATACTATGACTAATTGCATTTGAAAGTAGCCAACCATATTTAGGAGATTCAGAAAGGAGCTTATTATGTCAAAAAGAAGCTTGGTTATTGTGTAAGATGTAGGAAAAAAGTGAAAGATAAGGAAAGATTGTTTAAGGCATTGTGTAAGTGTAGAAACAATGAAAATTTGGGGAGATGTGAATATTATGAATAAATAAGAAAAGAGTTGTGAATTGATGCCAATATTATCCAATATATAGTGGTATTGGGGCCCTTTACATTACAGTATCGCAATATGTTATTGTATTAGTAATGTATCGGTTGATACGGTTATATTAGCTTATGAGTATTGGAATTTTTTTTCCTTTCAATATATTTGATGTCAATACGTATTGTCCGATATGTTTGATATCAATATGGCTATGATTGATACCAATATTTTCATCAATTGGTAAGGCAAAGTCTAAAGTATGAGAACTTGTATAATTGGCTTATGACATAGGAGGGAGAAATTGATGTCTTTTGACTAGCTAAAGCAAGAGTCAAGAGAACAAAAGACTTAACCAGAGTTTAGTGTATCAAGAATGATGAGGGGAGAATATTTTCTTACATATGGGATATAAAAGAAAGCTTAAGGAGTAATTTCCCCAACCTTTTTAATGTAGGCAAGGGGAAAATCATGGTGATTAGCTCAATGTATTTGAGGTGAATATAAAGTCACTCTTTTTATAGGCATAATGAAAGAGGGGAAGCTAAACACGCTTTGAAGATGATGAATATAAGGAAGATGCTTGGTCCGATGCTGTCCCCGTGGAGGTTTGGAAATGTGTTGGGCCCGATGAAATATCGAGTTAACTAGATTGTTTAATGAAGCTGGGTAGAGAACGCACATTGGTACCCATGTATAAGAACAAAGGTATATACATAATGGACGAAAATATCGTTTGATTTGTATGGGTATCGTTCCCATAACACCGATATTTTCTAGGATTGTTACAATATTGTAACATGTTGTCACATTAGCGATCTATTGCGACATATATGATTCTCATAGCTTATGATTTTCAGACTTTTTTTCTTTTGATATATTTGATGCCGGAGTTGTGCCATTTACAATGAGCTATACAACGAGGATGTGGGAAAGGGTGAGTGGAAAGAGATTAAGGTGAAGTCTACATGTATCAAAAACTAAGCTGATGAGCTATTCAATGAAGATGTGGCAAGGGGTAACCGGTAGTAGTTTGTGAAATCCAAATTTATCAAAAAACAATTCAGATTCTCGTTAGACATATTTACTGAGAAGCTATCCATTTGGTAAGTTGAATAATATACGAGAAATACTAGTTTTATGGGGTAAAAATATTATACGCACACTACTTGTTAAATATGCCCCTTTTTTCAATACAATATCATATACTGATTGAACAGCCACAATCCAATCCTTCTCATAAAGTTGATTGAGATCCCTAGCTTGCTTCTTTGACTAAGCTCAATCTTTGTCCTTCAATCCGCACTGGAATTACAGGTGCTGAATTGTACTTGTATAATTTTGGGTGATGGCATAAAGGTTTTATTTGTGTCCCCAACTTTTCAAAGTTATCCTGAATTAACTCTGCCATGTTATATGGATGAAAATGTTGATAATGTATTGGTCATGATCATATCATTATCAAGGATGGATATATCAGTATCATATATATCCAAAGAAATTTGTTTTGTGAATCATATGTTAATGGGGTTATGGGCAGATATATCAACCAAATATAGGAAATATCAGCCGATATATTACGATATATTGTCGATGAGGCAATATATTACAATATAGTTGCATTATCGGATAATATTAGTATTGAGGAGCCCAATACTGTTAGATATTAACCAATATTTTCATCTATAAATCTACATCAAGTAAGCTTCCAATTTCTATATTTGGTATATCTCTAAGAAATGTGATTCTCTATATTTAAATATTTAGATACCGAGGAGCTGACCAATTTAGGGATGGGAAGTGTGGATATCTTGGAACTTATTGTATTCTCATAGTGGTCGGTGTTGTTAAAGGCTCTAGGTGCCTTTAATGAGCCAGGACCCCTTAATGTTGGAGTCTATTAGGCACTTGCCCAAGCGAAGTGCCCAAGCAAAGTGAGGTGCTAGTATTTTTAAAGGAATAAACCATTTCATATTGAAATTATATTAAGAATCAAATTACATAAAATGAAGTATTAATCCAACAAAAAAAAATGTTACATCTATAGGAAAAATGATATGAGCTAATAATTGCATAACATACCTAGTGAATAAAGTATTGCATGTCATGTGGGAAGAAATGATTCCGCCAAAGCTTGGTTGGCCTTTCACCCCCTTAGCCACAAGCATGGATAAAAATATAAGTATCGATATTTGTCGTGATCTTATTGATATTAAATATATTAAAAGAAAAAATTTAAAAAAATTATAAGTTGATTGGGTTATATTGATTGATATATCCGTCGATATATCGCCGACATTGAGACATAATGTAAAATTGTCACTACATTACAAAATATCGGTATCGTGAGATACAATGTTGATACATATCGGTTGATATTTACATCTATGGTAGCCCACAAATATTTGATGAAGACTCTACTTGGTAACAATGATAGTGATTTTACTTTTTTTCTTTTTAGAAAAGTTTGAATATGTGATGTAGATTCCTTTGTTTGACAAAATGAGAACCATTGCATTTTGAATAGATTATATTTGGGCATATTTTAGTATATTATGTATATTTAAAGAACATACTTATCATTCACAGGTGGAAAAAGAAAGTGGCACTTGACCCTATTACAGGGTATTATAGACAACTTGTTTATGAGTCTTAAATAGTAGTGTATTGGTTTTATCAGTAATATGTGTAACTCGTTCTTCAAATTTGCCCTTTAATTAGTCAGCATGCACATCACTGGTCTTGGTTCTTAAGTTTTTACTTGTTTTCGACCTAATTCGTAAGTTTTCACATATTTTTGATACCGTCCTTTGATTTCCATATTTTTAGAGACGCATTGCATACTTTGATGTTCTTATATTTTTCGTACGATTCACATGCTTTGGATATTCATGTTGTTTATCGGAAATTGGAATATCGGATTTTAACATGTGATTTATGGCTTTTCTACCATTTTGCCTGTTTTACTCACAAATATTCGTTTAACATATTTGTACATGCTTTGTTGGTTTCACGGTTACAAATGCTTCAAAACCCTTCTAGCTTACTTGTAGAGTAGTTTAACTTTTCTACTATTTCGTCTGTTTTACTCACACAAATTTGTTTAACATATTTGTATATGCTTTGTTGAGCGTTAGTTTTACATTGTAAATATTTTCAAAGCCCTTCTAGATTAATAGGCGTTGGATTCGTACAGGATTCAGATAAAAGATTATTGAAGGCTTTTGTTAAGTGTGTATTTTTAATATTATGGGTTGTTTTAGAATTGATGTACTAAACAGGATTTATATTTTAAGTTTCATAGTTTGGATTTCGGGCCGATATGCCTAATAAAGTTATGTACAATCTTCCACTATTGTATATTTGGTATTTTAGTTAGATACTTTTTTATAGTGATTTATTCATTGAATAGGTACAATATGATTTTAAAACTGAATGATGATAGTTTGATTAGTCCTATAACCGCTGTAATTTATATTTAATTATATTGCTTATAGTATTAGTATATAATGTCCGACTCCGTTTTAATTATTGGAGCACGATTATTATGAATAAGTTTTATATTTGATATCAATATTATAACTTGCTCGTGTTAGGGTCGTGATATTACCAATATTATTGATACATAGACAAAATTGTGACATGCTGCTGTGTTGGTAACATATCGCGGTCTCGATATATTAACAAATATATCACGGTTTATCGATTGATGCTTTCCTTCCAGGTTCTGAATTCCTGAAAACAATTGTGCTCAAATATAACAAATTCTAATATCCTCATGATTAATACCGATATCGATATTATCATCCATACCTCCATCACTAGGTTTGTACCCCCTCAAATCTCCTTGGTTTCTTTCAAACACAGTTGGTCAGCTAATAAACTAGTTTAAATGTCGGATATATCAGTCGATATTTTGAATATCAATTTATATATCATTACATATAGCCAATACGTCCCAATACTGGGAAATGTCAATGTTGAGGGGTCCTAGACTAACATGTACTTTCAAGATTTTATTCCATGGTACGAATGCATTATTAGTACATGTTACCGGGTCGGCCAATATGTGGCTAAACCAACACGCTTTGAACACACTAGGTTTTTGTCCACCTTTTGGCGACTTCGGATTATTGCATAGCATTTCTTCTTACGGTGTCAATGCTGCACTGGTATCTACTTTTTGTGCCATGAAACCCTCATTTGTATTACGAGTACTGACTATGGATGAAAAAATCGGCGTTGTTACGTATATTGGTCGCAGTTATATTGATATTAAACATATCAGATAATACTTATTAGTATTAGACATATTAGATACATTTATTTTATGAATCATATTTGACCGATATTTTGAATATTACATGGTGTATTCCGATACATAACCTATGTAGTGGCATACCACAATTTTATCGCGATATTAGGAATGTCAGTACCAG